>JAVQJF010009474.1:0-17514 GCA_036023855.1 Gadopsis marmoratus | reverse complement strand
TCTTATTTTTTTATTCTTTTATTTATTTCTCTTTATATTTCCACATTTATTGTGATATTCTTTTATTCTTTTATTTACATATTTATTCTTTATTGTGGCACTCCTATCATTCCATATGTCAGGGCCAAGGCCATAGCCCAGGGTTTGGCTTTGCTACAGTGAGCAATTTGTTTGCATGCAACCAAGCGCAACCTGAGAGGCAAATCTCAGAACAGGAAGCTACTCCTAGTGCAGCTTCTGTACTGTATGTCCTCAAACAAGCAATATAATCAATACAATCAATAATAATATTATAATCAAATAATAACCAAAGCAATATAATCATAATCAGGCATTCAGAAAACTAGTTTGCAGAAGTAAATCAGTGGCATTCGGGGCATGGAGATCCCCGATATGAAGATATATAACAAGATGGCTATGCAATATAACCATGCCTTCACAATACAGATTCCACCATTGCACCGTAACCAATTCTAATGGAAAATGCAAAAAATAAACTAATTTATTAAATAATATTACATTAATGTTGAAATCACATATACATATTGATATTCCATATTTCATCTAGTATTGTGGTTTTCTTTTGTGTTGTTCCACATGTAGGATTGTGTAGCCCAGTGTTATTTTAATTTCTCATTGTTGTAAATATACACTTTAGTATTTTTTTAACACTCAGAAGACAGAGAAAGAAAAACCAGTGCACACAATACGTCCACGTAAAAGGCCAAAGACACCATTGTCCATATTTGCATATTGACATATTATTGTTATTAACAACATATTGTCTATAATAATATTCTAATTACCCTAACAGTTGCTATATAGCTCTTTACTGTCACCTAGTGGAAAAGGTGAAAACATTCAGAATAAGTAATTGTATCACTAACCACATATTTTAATCGAGCGAATGCCTTTATAATAAAATAAAACAAACACTGCCAACTATCGCTAAAATATCAGCGCTATAAAACTACAGTCAAGCCAGCTTGCGATGCGTGGGAACGATAACCCAATGGAATTCGTGCACTGTGTCACGTGTCGTTTCTGCCCAATTGCAGCGTAGCTGGGTGATCTCAAGTTTGGTTGACTCTCTGATGGACAGTTGTTGAGAGAAACGTTCACGTAGAGCCAAATATTGTCAGTGTTTTTACCTGTTTAGAGAAATATTTTTTTATTTGTTAATTTTCCTATGGCACAACACGAACCTGGTCATTCGGCAGTCGACTTTTAAAGGGGATGAAACGGCTCAAGAGGAAGAAACGAAACGCAGGAGTTGGGGTGAATTGGAATGGATCGGTCACAAGAGGTAAGTCAACCAACACATAAGTTAGCTAGGTAGTGTTTAACAAACGGACACTAGGCATAAGTACAGACTAGTCACACAAAGCTAGTTCCTACTTCAAAACCAGCATGTATATTTACTTAAATCTACTCTACGTGTAACCTACAGACAGAGTTGACCTGCCCAGTCTGTGTTTGGCGAAGTGCCAGTTGAACTGGCACAAACCAACGTTTCAGTACAAGACACGAATCACGAGTTGTCCGCTGTTTCCCTGACCTGTATTTAACCACCGGTTGTCTTCTTGTTTACACGCTTTCCAAAGTAAACTGTAGCCACTTGTCTGCCAGTGGTGCTTGCGTGGCAGCCTGTCAGCCAACTTGGACAATTTGGAAAGTTGCAGCTGGTGGCCAGACAGAGGAGGATGGGCATCATTTTATTCCTAGTGCCTGGTAAAATAAATCAAAACAGGCAGACAGAACGACCATCAGTTATGTCATCACCAACACGTGATTTCGGTTTATCCCTCTAAAGCCATTCAAACACTTGGACCGTATTTTTTTTTTTTTATTTGATCCAAACGCTGATTCAATGAGGAAAGGCCAAGTTTTTTTTCTGTCTGTGCAAATTATGTTGAGCAGAAAATTCGAAAGAACACATTTCTACAAAAAGTGCACTTTTCCTTGTAAAAGTCATATTTCAAATGTTTAAGAAAAACTGACACCTTACAATTAATTTATCACAAAACAAAAAACTATCCCACTGTCCCACCTCAGAAACTGTACTTCTGTATATCTGTATTTCATATGTATTTCATGCATATGATCCCTAGCCTCTATTTATAACCCATGATCTCTCCTCCCTCATGTCTTTCTTCTCATTTACCTCTCTCTCTCTCTCTCTCTCTCTCTCTCTCTCTCACCCTTATCCTTTTCTCTTTCCCTTCCTTTTCTTCCCTACGTGTCTCCTTCTCAATGTCCGCTGTCTTACAGAACAAGATTGTGGGAGGAAACAGAAGTTGGCTGAGATCCATCAGGCTTTGATCAGGTTAAAATTAATAATTATCAGTTAGTTTGCTTGTTCTTTCTTCTGCCCTGAATGGCATCCAGGAGGACATATTAATTTGAGCTGTTTTTAAAGCAAATTTAATTTTCTTTCTCTGGAAAACATTCACTCAAAACACTTTCTGGATTGCTGTTATGTTTATTTAAAGAGTTCCTCATCTGACACTGCTACAAATTAGCTATATTGCTGCTAATGAGACCCTTTGATTTTTGATGAAGAGCACTAGAGCAATGGCAGACAGGATGTTATTTCCCAAGTGGGAATGCCCCCCCCCTCTGCTCCTGCTCTCTCTTCCACAATTAGATGGTATACATCTATCCATACACAGTGACCTTCATCGCTCCCTACTAAGCTAATTTCCCACATGAAGATTACTCACATGTGCCCAGAGGAATAGTGTGACGAGGATCATGAAGACTTTAGTGTCAGAAGACACCTGGGACTTGATGGGGAAACAGCCCAGGGAAGACTGCATTAAAAGACTGATTTAGAGAACTGAGACTGTTATGTCTTTTTACATTTAGTTCATCTTAAAATCTTGAATGTAGTAATCCACATTGAAATTCTGTCTTGTTAGAGGAATTTTATACCATAAACATCCATTTTAACAAGTAATTTAGTGTCATCCTGCTTTAAATAAATTGTTTCTTATACCAATATGTAACATTATTTCACTAGTATCCAGAAAAACGCACTTTGAGTTAATTTGTAACCGACACAGTTGATATATTTTAGGCCATTAGCTGATTTTCACTTGTTTTGATAAATACTTTTTGAGGACTGGTTAACACAGAGATTGTTTTACTGTGTGGGAAGATTTTAACATAGTGCATCACACTTAACAGCGTCCAATTTTGACATTTTTATGTGCAGTGATCCAGTGGACATTGAGACCCTGAGGAGAGCAGCAGCCGGTACGGGTGGACTGCTCACTGATGAACTGAGGAGGAAAGTCTGGCCCAAACTACTGAACATAAATGTGTACGATCTGCCACATAAACCTGGTTAGTGGTTGATTGATACTAATATTTACTGGTTTGATCTATACTACATAATACTGTTACTAGCAATAATAACAAAATGTTTTCTGTTGTAGGTCGAGATGTGAGGGAGAACCACAAGGACTACAACCAAGTAGTTCTGGATGTCAGGAGGTCCATGAAGCGGTTTCCTATAGGTAGGGGCGTGCGTGTGTGTATCTCTGTTTCTAAAGATAGCAGCATAGCTCCAAGTGCCATTTATCAAACTGTACCCGTGTACTCACAGCAACATGCAGATATCTGGCAGGGCTTAATAATTAATGAGCTGAGTTAAAGCTGCACCAGGGAAGATTATGTCACAAGACGCTTGTGCTGTCAGCCAAAATCACAAAGTTAGGAAAGCATCAAAGAAAAGTGTCTTATTTAACTGTGAGGCTGTCAATTCAATGTTGAATATATAAACCTTTCCGCCAGGAGGAAACAACGAATGAACATTACAGGGACCCAATATTAGATCATTTTTTGTTGATCTTTCTATGAACTAAGCTGCACCACAAATGCAGAATTTTTGCCGTTAAAAGGGGCAAGTAAAGTTAGAAAAATGCCACGTCCCAGTGGCCGTCGAAGGCTTTATGAAATCTCTGAGAGAACCTGCAACTCTGTCCATTTTGAACGAGATTGTATGTGGTTGAATGTGCTGATCTTTGGCTCTTATTCAGGTATGCCAGCCACAGAGAGAGCTGTGCTTCAGGAGCAGCTGATTGACATCATACTAGAGATTTTGAAACGCAACCCTCAGCTCCATTACTACCAAGGCTACCATGATGTGGCCGTCTCTCTGCTGCTGGTAGTTGGGGAGCGGATGGCCATCGCCATGCTGGACACGCTGTCCAATTACCATCTCAGGTTGTAGTTTGTTTTTTTTATTTGAATAAATCCATTCATCTAGGCATTTTAATCAGCTCAAACTCACAACTTATGTTTTTTTAATGGATCCAATTAACCACCCATATTCCAAATTATTTAGCAGTGATATTTGCTGTATAAAACATCTGTCTGTCTTCTCTGTCTGCAGGGATTTCATGGATCCTACCATGGACAGCACTAAACACATTTTAAACTACCTGATGCCTATATTGGAACAGGTTGATACAGAACTACATGACTTCATGATCAGGTACACATTCACACGTGCACAGTTTTAGAACGTGCTGTTGCTGCCCAAAGGATGATAGCATTTATTTATGTCTCATTTCTTAAAACAAAGAAAGAAAGTAGTGTTGCACTGAATACACTTTTAGTTGTTTGTTGGAGAGGAATGCCCGTACAGGTATTGATGGCATCTAGCTCTTATTCCTATTTATCGTATTTGAATGTGCTTATTGTAAGTTGCTTTGGACATCATGTAATGTAAGTATCAACCACCAGAGGACCTCAAAGTGTTGATTTTCACCTGTGAGCATCACAGGAAGACAAAAAGCCTCTTGTTTTTGAATTGGAAGTCAAATGAAAATGCATCAGCAGTGGTCTCATTGGGGACTTCTCCTGTCAGATGGTCCAACAGCTGTTTCAGAGGCTTTTCTGCCCCACCAAGGTGTACACCACATTATCTTTATTTGTGAGGTGTAATTAGCCAAAAGATGATTCATGGTCTATTTGCAGTTAATTGACTCAACAACAAAAAAGCATTTTAAGATATAACCTGCTACTGTAGGTTAATGCTAGGGTGCATAGTGAGAACTAGGATTTGTAATGTTTGCATATGTGTGTGTCTGTGTGTGTCTACAGTACGTTTGCTGTCTTGTTGCCTTGTTCATTGATGCTGTGCTGGCAGCCTCCATATTTGCAAATTACCCGTCTACTCACATACAAGCTCACACAAACACAAAAAACCCCAGACAATGCACTCGCAGAAAAACATCAGGGTAAACAACACCCCCACTTCAAAGTTAGGAGTGCTCTTCTATGTCTTTTTTTATTTTTTTTTGTAAGCACTTCCACTTCCCCTTACCTGTCGTCTTATCTCTGCCTCTTTTCTTGTTCCTTTATTTTCTCTCTCTCCCACTTCATTTTATCTCTTTTATGTCCCTCTCAGCACACGTTCCCTGCCCCTTGCTCCTGCTCTTTACCCTCCCCCCAAAGTCCATCACTCCCACCGGCTTCTTTTCACTTGTCACTCCCTTCCCCTTGTGCTCATCCTTCTCCCTCCCTGAATGTTCCTATCCAATATTTATCAACAACCTCTAAGAGTAGCCAATTTACTTGAGACCCTGTCAAAAATAACTGCATATTTTTGTCAGCACACAACAAAGAGACAAAAGAGAGCATAGGAGGGTTATAAACGGTATGTGAAGGTAAAGAAAATGTATTTGTCTTATAATTCATAAGGATAATTTTTATAGAAATTAAAGGCGACATGAGGAAAATCTTGCAACCAATGTTTCATGACCCTCAGGTTAAACTGTCAAGCAAAAACACTACTCATCTTGTGAGAACGGTTGTGTTATGTCTTCTGTGGCTCGCGAGGTGCTTTATCAAGTCTGGGAAAATTACCCTAGGAAGGGATGTAGATCGTAAGTCTATTTTCTGTTCCATACTCTGGTGCAGAAGATGGCGGTAATGCACCAATAAGATGGATGCCAACCGCCGTAAAACTAGATAATGATGATGATGATGATGATGAAGAAGAAGAAGAAAATGTAAATGTATCTTGTGATGTCATTAGGGTTATCCCAAGTTCAGCTTGGAGGCTACAAATGTTTAACATAAACCTGTGTTACTTTTTTTTTTAAAGACATGTTTGAAAGTTTGAAAAACAACTGGCATTTCTCATGGAGGGTCTGACCAAAACCCGGCCCCGGATAAGCGGTGGAAAATGGATGGATGGATGGATGGTCTGACCAAAACACACTATCGAGATGCATTTTGGGAATCGTTGGATCCAGCATATGTGGAGCTTGAACCATGCTAGGGATTAAAAGTCATCTTATCTTAGCCTCGACATAGATCTTTTTTTTTTTTACTCTTTTTTTTATAACTATGTATTTCTTGTAAAACATCTTGTGCTATCTGTTATGTTGTTAGTCTGTACCTTAATGCTGCTTATCTTGCTTATCATCTCTTTATATATTTGCCTTTTCTTTTAGAGCGGAAGTGGGAACCATCTTTGCACTGTCCTGGCTCATTACCTGGTACGGCCATGTGCTATCAGAGTTCAAACGCACCCTGAGACTCTACGACTTCTTCCTGGCCTCACACCCACTGATGCCCATCTACCTCGCCGCTACGGTAAGAAGCCATAGAAGCCAACAGGAAATGAACAAGAGGCTCTCTTTTGTCAGTAATGCAGGACGCCCAATCAGGAAGTGTACTGTGAAGTCACTGGACTAGTTAATTACATACCTCCTAATGAACAGATGAGAGAGCAAGTGAAAGAGGGGCACAGAGAAAAGGAGCAACAGAGGGAGAAGATAAAAGGGGGAAGGATGAGGGTTGCATCAGGAAACAGAACAACGAGGAGAGCTGACTGATGTTTCACTGAGAAGGAGAGAAACAGATTACAAAGGAAAAGCTTATTCATATTTGTGATGTTTTCCACTTGGTCCTCTCTGAAATTTGAAATGTTTTGGCAGAAAGGTTTACCGCTGAAACATGTATGTGTGCATGCAGCATCCTTTTTTTTTTTTTTTTTAAATTTAGGTCTTTATTCATGTGTGAAGAGGCCTTTTTTTAACTGAAGGATTTTGTGCATGTTGATTACTGTGTACGTTTTGTGGTGTGTGTGGTGATGAGTTCTGTTTGAAGTGTGTGAAACAACAACGCAGAATGTAGTTCATGTTTCCTCCAACGCTGAGGACCGTGCACAGCATGGGGTCCTTAACTCTTTATCTATTTCACTGCTAAGCACTCACTAGTACCACTGAAACTACCCAGTGTAGAATCTAATTCATGTTGCGTGCAGGTTAACCAGAGTGCACAGCTTCAGGCTTAAAACGTTTAACCCCTCCTCTCCTTCTCAGATTGTGTTGCACAGAGAGAAGGTGGTGAAGCAGACAGAGTGTGACATGGCCATGGTCCACCACCTCCTCTCCCGTATCCCCCAGGATCTTCCATATGAACTTCTGATTGGCCAGGCCCAGGACCTGTTTGGCCAGTACCCTCCATCTCTACTGGCCAAGCGGGCAGCACTGCAGCCTCGCAAGAGGTGAGGGGACAACCATAGAAACTAACAATGGTTAATAATAATAATGTTAATACTATTAAACAAGCACATTAAAGAACACATACTTCAGACATAATCATAAATGTGACCATTTTAATCTGTATATTCTTTATAGAAATTGAAGGTCTAAGGATAGAAGGTGTAAACTGTGTTATATAAATAAAATGAACTTCTGGTTCAAATCAAACTATCACGGTATCATTAGATTTGATATCTGCATGTTATTTTTGCCTTGATATTTACACAAACTCTTGTGCAAATTGGGTAGAAAATAATGATTATTTTCATTATCAATTTATCATTAAATTATTTTTTGATTAATCAATCAACTGATACTTCTACAGAATGTCACACAATTGTAAAAAAAATACCAATAAAAGGAAGGTATTTTCCATGTCTTTATAAATGTTCACAATTAAGAAGCTGGAAATGGTGAACTTCTGCTTAATGAATGACTTAAATGAAGAATCAGCTATCAAAATAGTTGTCTGTTAGTGTTCTGTCAATCTTAGTGTTCTTTTGCATTAACTTTTTGTGCTCAATAACATCATCAGAACATGTGACTCTAATACAAAAGTTTACAGCATAAACATATTTTGAGGTGCTGTATATTGACTGCGGAGTGATGTAGTTCCCTCAATAACCAACAGGGGATGCTCTAAAAACACACCCAGACTCGGTGGTGCTGCTGACACACACATGACATTTAGTGTGTGTGTGTGTGTGTGTGTGTGTGTGTGTGTGTGTGTAACCATGCATGTGACCATTTTGCCACATTTTTTATTATTGAGGTGGAAACATTTGATACACAACTAGACTTTCTCTCTCCATCTGTCTCCCTCTCTTTGGCCGTGTCCTTCAGTGTTACTTATGGTCATTCAGGGGAGGAAGTGACATCACTGAAACGTGACCTTGACAAAGTGATACTGAAAGATACTGATGTCCCATAATGCATTACTCCCATGCCTTCTTATACGCAGAAGCTACTGAGTTAGCAGATATCTCAAACTGTCTCACTTGTTCCCCTCACCTGTCTTTATCCGTCAGTTCATCCTTCAATCCATCTCTTCACGTGGTTCCAGCTGTCCTCGCTTCACCGTAGACCTGATTCTGTTCTCCATCATCCACTAACTCTCCCCTCACTCGTTCCATCCTTCTTTTCCTGTTTTGTTTCGCCAGCCTGTCCATCAGCACCTTCCAGGCGTTTCAGCTCTCCACCCTCCACCAGAGGCCCGACTCTGTTCTCCAACGCCTCACCAAGGCCCAGGGCTTCACCACCTCCAGAGATGGTAAAAAAAATAGTAACTCTAATCTAAAATTTTCTGACTCTGAAGACAGATGCACGTGCATATGAATTAAGCAAAAGCAAATTCTTGTTGGATACTCATAGACGATTGGGGGCAAATTAATCTCGACTGTGAGATTGTAAGGGCAAACATTTCAACCTGACCATCAAAATTGTTTGATCCACAGAGCACAATTCTTCAATACAAGGCAATGGTAAATACTGTATGTCATCCCCCACAAACACTGCTCCTGTTTGGGCCAATCAATAACAAGTTAACAAATAATGTATTACCCCCATCAAGTGCACATTTAAATATGCCAGAACAGAAAAAAAGAGATGCTTTATTCCCATCGGTTTTGTGAAAATCTGATCAGTTGCGTTTGACATATAGTCTGTAATGTACAGGCAATCAAAAATGTACTGTACCATTCCCCTCAGGCCAAACAGTGTAATATTAAAATTGATGCACACCATTCCCTGTAGTTTCATCAAAATTCAATTAGCAGCATCCAAGATGAAGTGCATAACGGGCAGAAAGAGGGCTGATCTATAGCACCTCCTGTTTCACTGTGGCACACAATGAATGGGACTCGGTAAGCCTGAGAGACATCCTGGTGCCTGAATGTTAAACACGTGATGAATATTGGGTGACGAGTGCACTTAACATTTATAATCCTTAAGATTTTTTTTTATCATATCAAACCCCGTTTCTGATACTATTAATGAGCATTTTGTAGCCATTCAATGAAATTGCATTTACCGCTATGTAACATCCTCTATATAAACTGTAGTAGTTTTAATTGAGCATGAAAGTTCATTCTTGACTTTGTGACTAGTGGTTTGGCAAAATAATCTTTACTCAATGAACCCATTTTCTTCTTTCAACGTCTTTCACTGGTGAAGGATGTGAGATTTGGTTGAAATCTCTGGAAAGTGTCCATTGTTCCTGCTCACCATACCGAATGCATTGGTATACTGGAAGTGATGCAGAAGACAAAAACTGGTGCCTGTATGATTTGTTGCATATTGTTAAGGAGGACATTTGACCATGACTTCAGTGTTATTTTGTTGGATAACATTATAATCATAATATTATAGTCGCCTTTATTCTACTTTATTAAAGAGCAACTTAACAGCAACAGAAAGTCTTGTTTTTCACTTCCAGTAGTTTAACCTCACACCTTGCAGCACTGATGTAGAAGTGTTCTTAATGGTGTGTCGGTACACAGCAACATCACTCTTGGATGTCGTTACTGGTCCAACATAGCGCATAGTCTCAACATAACACCCATCAAAACACTTGAAACCTTGAAACACAGAGGACAGTGAAAAACTATTGTTCAGACTGGTGTTAAGCTACTCATTAAAGCAACATCAGCTGATGAACCCTTACAGTCCACAGTTTGTTTGGCTGAGCTGTGAACAAATGCACAAGCTCTTCTTCTGGTGCTCTTTTGTCAGTGTAGCTCAAGGCGTGTTTGCTGCCGCTAGTGGCAAGTGGAGTTTATGACTATTTGGGCCTCTAGTTAATGAAAGTGAGAGTACTGCTTAGCAAAGACCATGGAGCAGGACCAGTTGTTTAATACATTTATTTGAGTGTATTATTGGTTTTGCCCCCTTTTTGTCTCTGCTCCTAGTGTTTTGACATCCCTTGACCTCCATTTTGTTTTCATTACCAGTAACAAAATGCAGCTTTATCCTTCTTGGGTTCAGCTTCCAGCATTTTGAATCCTCTTGACCCCTCCATCTCTCCGCTCCTCACAGTCTGACCCCTCCTCCTTGTTCTGTGCTCGTATCCTCTCGACACTCAGGCCTGGAAGCAGCTTTGCCCCGGGAGCGAGGCCAGCGGTGGGTGAAGGGGAACAGGATGATGAAGATGGCAGTGTGGGGGTTGTCTGCTACGCTCGGGGCGGCTGTGTTCGCTGTGGCTCAGACGGCTATGGACTGGGGACCTGAGGTGCTACTACAACTGTTCTGATGTGGTGGTGGGGATTTAGACTGTTAGAGACACACACACACACACACACTGACACATGGTGACAACAGGCACACATCTGCTCTTCAGATGGATTAACAACAAACAAACATACATACACAAACAAAGATGTTGAAGACTTGAAGCCTCTTTTTGAAATCTCTTTTGCTGAGAGATAACACTGGAGAAAAGAAGGAGGAGGTCAGTTATTTTGGTGCCAAACAGGTTGTTGCTACTCAACCACATAACATGAACGCATGCTCATACAGCTCTGGAAAAAATTAAGAGACCAATCCAAATTTTCTTCTAGAAAATGCAATCAAACAACCACAAAGAGACACAAATTAACACTAACGGACACAAAACAACCATAAAGACATACAAGATAACCACAAAGAGATGCAAAACAACCACAAAGACACACAAAACAGCCACAAAAAGATGCAGAACGAACAGTGAGAGACACAAAATGACTACAAAGAGACAAAACGACCATAAACAGATGTAAAATAACTACAAAGAGATGTGACTGAATGTTTGTGTCCAGGGACCTATTGTCTCAGACCCTGTCTATATCCACAACACATTTTGGTTTTTCAGGCTGCAGCTCACACGTCACCATTGGTGTAACGTTTTGCACGTGTCTCTGTGTGTTTCCTTTTGACGATTATTTTGCTGATAACTCGTTTTTAGCCCGTCATACTTGTTTCGTTGCATTTCATGTTCATGGTGTTGTAATGCGCTTGTTGGATCAGCAGCCATATCGTGAGACCTAAAAGTGCCCGAAGCCAGCACGATGACACATGAATACAAATTATTAAAGAGCGGTGTTTTCTGCTGAAATCTTCCAGTTATGAGCGAAGAAGGAGAGCAGGAGAGGAATGGGAAAGATGGCGGAAGAGATTTTGCCTGTGAGCCACTGGTATTAATTGCTTTACTCCAAGTGTTGGCGAGTTACATTTACAGTAAATTTTGGCACACACAACCAGCTGTTGCTGCCCCAAAATGTGAACATTAGACACGGTTAGCATGCAGCACTCAGTGCAAGCAGTGGGCCTTTTGCAGGAGGTCTTGAAATACATGTTTTTTTAATATGTTATTTTTATATTTTCTGGAGCAGTTTTCTGGCTGTTGTGGCCCACCCCTGCTGAATGAATATGGGGAAGACACCAGTACTTTTACATTCTTAAAATATTTAGTAGGTTTGTGCCAACATCCACTCTGAACAGCCGTCAACAGACCTACAGTACACCGACTCAGTTCTTCTTCAACATCATATTTCTTTTTTAGCAGTTCTATACTGTAGATTCACTAAAAAATAGGACTTTATGGCTGCAATTGGGGAACACCTGGACTGATCATTTTAACATGTGATGGGACAAAGTGCTTTTATTTGTTTTATTAGTAGAAGAGGTAAACAACCTTCTCAAATGGCCCCACACATACTTTATATGTTATTGGACCAAAGTGTTTGGGAGTTTCATAATCCGAAAAGTGAATATTAACAATACAGGCAGTTTCCACCTGAGGTATATACACATGTACAGAACACAAGGGGGTTTCTCCAAAGAGCATTGCACGCTCTGGTTGTTGACTTGTGTTCTGAAACATTTATTAGCTTTTACTAGCATGTAGCTGAGCTGCTGCATCCGTTAACACAACTTCACTGGAGTCCTAGCGCTCTCGTCCCTCCTCTACCTCCACTATCAGATTTATAGTGAATATGTCACATCTTTGCACAGCTGGATGTGAAGTTTACCCTGTTGATTTTAGTTGCTGTGTAGCACATTATGCTTTGTTGTGTACAAACAACTGAAAAGGATTTAACTAAACCATCAATCAATCTATTGCTCCATTGAGTAGTTAGTTTCAAGCATTCTTCAGAAAATGCCAATTGTCATTTTATTTCACAGTCAATAAATCAATCAATGGCCTGTAAATGAGGTAGCCGGCTGGCCTGCAAGCCAGTTAGGAGTCAGACATCTAGGCAGTCAGTAAGTTGTGCTGGTTGTTTGAATAGCCTCTGCATTTTACACTTGTTAGTTGTACATCATGTAAAACATCATGTATATGTGTGTGTGTGTGTGTGTGTGAGAGAAAGAGCTGGAAAATGTTAGCTTTAGTCACAGGTCAGTTTCTTTGTTTTTTTTTCTTGTTTACTTCCTGGACATCTTCTGTGTTTTATGTATTTTCCTGTTTTTGTTCTCTATGTACCTCAATGTAAACTGTCAATGGTCGAATAATTTTTTTTTTTTAACAGCAACAATCTGATTGGCTATTTATTTAATGGGTAAACATTAAATTGGATTGTATGAATGTGTATTTAAAATGAATATGTGGGACAGTAAACATGACTATTATGGTTTGTAATTATCACCAGTCTGAGGCTTTATATCTTTAAAGGTGATTAAATATATTTTATTTTGCATATAAAATACTGTGTCTGGTCAGTCATCATGAATCGGGGGGGGAACTTAAAGAAATAATTTTTATTTATTTGAGAAGATTTAGGTGAGAAGAAACATGTTACTCATGTATGTACGGTACATAAGAAGGTACCACCAGTAGTCGCTTAGCTTAGCTTAGCATAATAAACAAATTACATTACAAAGGGTACATTTACTGCCGTATGGTTCATGGTAGGCCTTAGTATCCATCCTGCTCTTATTACAAAACAGGTCATTCTGCAGTGAAATTATTTACCACTGGCTGTACTTTTAAAGTGATTGTATTTAATTGTGCATCTATGATGCTCGTATACAGGTGATTGATCTAAAACAGTTTAATTAATTCTAAAAAAAAAAAGCAATTTTTGCATGTAATCTCTTTTGCTTACACTTTTGCTATCAAAGACATACATTTTCAGGGAAAAACCTTTTTGGCCAGGGCCTGTGATCTTAAAACACAAGCAAGATGCTATCGTGCAGTTGTATTACTAGTCCCGTGTACTCACTCACTCACTCATACAGGCAGAGAGTGGTGGTGGTGCCAGATCATAATGAGGATTTAATTCCTGCCCCTGGCTCTTGGCGCGCTTAAGACACTTTGTCTTTTCTTTTTCTTCTCACATTCACACTTCAACACCTACATCAACACCTGCGCTGGTCTCAGTCTGGCAGAGGCCTCGGATGAAAAATGATTGAACTGAATGTTTCTTGGTTTGAATGAAACCAACCAAGATGTAAAAGAAGGAAGATGGATGCTGGAGATTGCATGTTGAAGTTGACTCAAAAAAACATTTCTTTTCAGATTTAGGACTTAAGTGTCTAAAAGTAAGCAGACAATAGAAGAGTTGCCATTTTATTTGACTGTAGTTAAATGATTTACTTTTATTGATTAGCTCTGTTGATGGAAGATAAGATATTTCACATTTAATCAATGCTTTGTAGTTACATTTTATAACGTTTTTGTCTCACTTGATATGAGCTCACATCTGCAGAGATTTTGAGGCTATTTTGCACTCCACCTACTATCCATTTTGTTAAAATCTGTTTGCCAAATAAACAAACACAATCCCATAGATGATTCATTGCAAAGGGTTTCAGTAATCAGACCAGACCCGGTCAGTTTATATATTATTATAGATTATGAAACCAGTGATGCACCTTGAATACTCATTACTCATTTTGCTGCTTTTGAATGAAAACAAACAAACAAAATTAAAAAGAATAAAACAAAGAACACACTTTCTGCAGATGAAAATTTGTTGGATTTCATGCCAAATGATGAATTCACAGCGCAGTGATGAAGAGACTGAAGTTGAACTCCCAGTGAGCTTGTGTTGGGCCTGTCATGACTTGATCACACCAAATGCTTTTACACGTAATGTTATCCCTTAATTTGTGTGTGTGTATATGATTTCTGAGGGCACTTTAAAGCATGTTTCTCATATAATGGTACAAAATGTCCTTAACATATCAGGATCTTTGCACCTTGTATTTATACTGTGGCTATACTGAGACATGTCCTTGAGATAGAGACGAAGCTGTTTTTGTCTCTGAAGTAAAACGGTGAATAAAAATACTTCTGGTTACAGTGTGAAAGTTAATTCTTGACCTTGGAAACAATAATTAGACAAAAAGAATCTTGGCTCGAGCTATTGGTCACATTTTCTTTTGAGGTTGTGAAAACAAACCTGCTCAAACAGCTCTCCTGGGGGCTCGCACGCCACCACAGATTTGCACAATTGTGCATTTTAGAGGTGAAAAAATAAGTCGATTAATTGATTAACAGAAAATAAATTGACAGCTATTTTGATATCAATTAAATCCAGTCATTTTTGAATGCATTGATTTCAAACAAAAAAAACTTTTCTTCCTCTTCTATTATAGGAAACTTAATATCTTTAGGTTTTAGTCTGTTGGTCAGACAAAACAAGAAATTTGATTACGTCAACTTAAACTCAGTTTATGGAAAAAAGGATTACTTGATAAAGTGGTTAAATAATCTGAAGTTTCATCAACATTTTTAACATTGTAGTTAGTTTCAGCCTTAATACATGCAGAGTCATTTGAAGAATCCAACAGCTGGTTTTGTCTCTATGGCCACTCTAAAGACAAAAACAAGGATCTCCCCGTCTTCCTTTGTGCCTGTTTGTACTGTACAGCTGTTGTCTTTTCATAGGCTCTATTAAACTGGCCTCCTTGGAGAAATGAGGTCAGAAATGTGTTTCTGCGTGTGTGGAGGACAAGGCTGCGCATCTGTCCGTCTGACCCCTAGGGAAACGACTAGCGCTGGAGAGCAAATTTGGAGACATGAGGTGAGGCAGAAAGGTGAGGGATAAGGAGAGGGAAAGATTTATACTGTAGAAGAAGACATCTGGTAGACGTGTTTGAGGTAGCTGAGGTCCTGGAGAACACGTATTTAAGCGCAGCCCCTCGAGGATTTCTAATCAGCTGTAGCGGAGGTGAGCGTGGGTCTGATCAGGGTTGGAGAGCAGATGTGGAGAGGGATGCTTTGAATTTATGCACCGAGGTGTTATGGCCCTAATTTCAACACTAAATAATGACCATGAACCCCTCAACACACGCATGCAATGACACACACACCTCCTCTGACCCACCATATCGGCTTGTAGGCGTTCACCCTAAACAGCACTGACAATTTTTTAACATCTGATCTGCTGTTGGTAAAAGAAACCTTTGATTCTGGCTTTCTGTGAGGTTGCATAAGCCCAGCAACAATCTCTCTGTGTGTGTGTGTGTGTGAGAGAGAGAGAGCCAAAACACAAAGACACAGAGTGGAGGTTGGTAAAGAATGTAGCTACTGTATGTACATATGTGTGAGTGTGTACAAGCAGAATAAAATACTGCATATCTCTGTGTGAGAGAAACATTGGGTACACTGGGGATAACAGCTGCTCCAGGGGTCTGTCTGATGTTTTTCCCCTGGTGACACACACACACACACACATACTCACAACCTCAGTGCCACCAATAACAGGAGCAGCAGCACCTTGACTTTCACTGCTGAGCCGTAACAAAATAACTTTTATTTTAATTCGTTCATTGGACTTAGTTGTACAAACAAAATAAGCTCCATGTTGCCTGTTTTGTGTGTGTGTTTTTTTTTTTTAATTGATTGAGTTGATCTAGTCCCTGTGGTTTGTAACCCTGGAACTGTGCCAGACCTTTAATTAATAGGCTAGGTGGTAATGTTTTCAAAAAATGCATGAAAATCAGTGGTAATTATCTTGATAAAAGTGACATGTGGGATGATCACAGTGTGTGCTAAAGCCATAACTTGATTAATTGAATTTTATTACATTAATGTCCCTTTTGCTTCTCAAGAAACAGACAGGAGAGAGCCTCAGTGTGAGGATTCATTCTTGACCCTTGGAACTCTGAATATCTGCGAGAATATATTCCAATACTGTTCATATCGTCTGCGTTATCGTAATCACCAGTTTCCAACTTGTAAATGGTGTTGGCATTAGCACCCAATTTGTAGTTTCTGAAAGCTCTGATGTATCCGACTTGGAACTTAATATTAAAGTGCTTTTTGTCTGTCTGCTGTTTGGTGCTGGGCAGGTAGTGTTCAGTGGGCTTATTTTGAGCATTTTTGCAGATAAAAGCTGTCTGCTGCTGCCTGAAACAATGCTGATGCGAGTGAGAACCAAAAACATTCCATGTCGTAAAACCGAAACAATTAGCTCAAAGACACTAAAACTACTGAGCTGAGGGGAACTGCAGAGTCGGGTAACAATTCTCTGTTGGATCGTTATTATGAGCTACCTATTTCAAATGAACAAGTTGTCTGATTATAGAAGCTTTAAGTATTATGTATATGAAGGCTGCTTTTTATTTTGAAGAAATGCTCCACTTTGGCCCTGAGAGTGTTGCGCCGTCGTTTCTCACATCAAAGAGTGGCGGTGCACTGGCACACTCGCAAATTCTGACCACATCACATTTCATTTACAGTGAAGCTGCATCAGTCACAACAGCTTATGAGGCTGGATTTGCCGGCGTGAAGGCGCAGTCAGACACACACATGCATACTGCACACAGACTCTCTTTGTCTGCGGCCCTTTTTCCTGCTCTATCCCTCCCTCCCTCCCTCCCTCCCACTCAGCCCTTCACTCTGTCATGGATCAGAGAACATGTACCACAGTGCTTTACAGGCATCACACATGCAGCACGTCCCTGCATGCTGATGTGACTTTACAGCTCCAACCTTGCACAGTGTGTGTGTGTGTGTGTGTGTGTG
>JAVQJF010009469.1:0-18036 GCA_036023855.1 Gadopsis marmoratus | reverse complement strand
CCCCCCCGCGCCTTCGGCCCTGCGTCAAAATTCACGACGGTCTGAAACGGCCTCGCGCGCCGGAACATGACGTCACCATTGTTTACTTTTACCCAAGCCACGCCCTCCGGTTAGCAACTTGTGGCTACTAGCGCGCTACCGAGGAAGGCAGTGCTCCGAGGTCCGCTGCTCAGACGCCACCCCGAGTCAAAAGACTGTCCGTCCGCACGTCATTCGGTGAGTGAACGTTCACTCCAGCCGCTTGCGGACACTCGTTGACTGAATGTTACGTTTAACGTTAGATTCATTGGGATGTTGCCGGGTGGCGAGACGAAGACGGGAGAGAGAGCGAGCGAGAGAGAGAGAGAGAGAGAGAGAGAGAGAGAGATAGGGAGAGAGAGCCGTTGCTCACAAGCTAGCGGCAGAACAGGCTGCTAGCTTTTCTTGTGCCGTTACCGTAAACGCCACCCGCACAAGGTTGGCCGGTGACTGTTCCCCAGCCCAGCTGACGTTCGGTCATTACCGACGGCGGATGCACAACGCTAGGCTGTCTTCGCAGCTAACATGGCAACTTTTAAACCTCCCTGTTTTCGCTGCATAGATGCCAAGTCAACGGCTCAACGCAGACCGCAGGTTGACGGGTGTCGATGCGTTCCGCTGACTTAACGATAGCTGGCATCGCTGTAATCAGCAAAGCCGCAGCGTTCTGGCGGACCAGTCGCTCGTCATTCAGAATTATTAAGTTTTTAGGTGTCGGTTGTCTTGCGAATTGGTCGGGTGTGTTGTGGCGGTAGGTGGAGCTAAGTCAACTTAATGAAGCCAGGTCCTAACGTTCCTACTTAACTGACGCGGAATTAAACGAACACGATAACTTTCGAGGCCCTGCCTGTTATAAAATACGGATAATATAATGCACTACAGCAAACAACTGTATGGAATTGATTGTCTCAGGGCTGTATCATTCCTATCTACTGGTTATACACATATTCTAAGCATCGCTCATTTAAATGTGTATGATTTTGCTTTTTCAAGGGGATCTCATAATGTAAGCCTCTCTATTCATAGCCGCTTCGATGATATCTAATAGTAATAATGATGATGATGCAGCTTTTGTAGCACCTTCCATACGGGGGCTGTAGCTCAAAGTGCTCTACAATAAAGTGAAGAAACAAGATCATTAGATGTGCAATCAAATGAATAACAAACAAAAAGAGGCAGCGCGCCGCTAAGAGCAATAGAATATGTGAACGATAGAAATAAAACAAATCAAATCTGTAAAAGATGAGAATAAAACAAAAGAACAGTGACAGGCGATGCTGACTAAATAAGATTTCAATCGTGGTTGGAGCTTGCACAGCTTGGTTGGGTAGGGAATGCCATAGTTTTGGTGCATAATACCAAGTGTGAAATCAGCTGTCGAGAAATCCGCTCTTAAGGTAGAGGGTGTGTATCGTTTGGTCTTTCTTAAGGAAGGGCCTCTTTGCAGGGTTTCCTTTACATTCTTCGTAGAGTGGTGCCCCCCCTGCTGAGGAGTTGCCCATGTGGTGCGAAGACTTAAATGAAATGTATCAAGGGCTTATTACACAGGCTGTCCCAAATCAGTTGCACCGCTGCATGATTTTTCAGGTATCATAATCCTACCAGATAACATCTGTTTCTAAATAATGCATAGGGGAACTGATGTGGAATGGCCCACGGGTCTGTTTCTTAGCAGCAAAGTCACCCCGACGCCTCTATAATGTCCACAGGAAACGCTGCCCTTTGTCTTCAGAACTAATCCTGAACCTGAAAGCAAAAGTAAACAGCGTGGAAACCTCACCAGCAACTGCCTGCTTTGATTCGATTGAAGGAATTACCTCAGTTTTAACCATCTATGTTATGACTTGTCTTTGAATGACAAATCCTGCAACTAGACATAACTTTCTATTCATTAGTCAGCGATTGGTCATTTTTCAAATGCTGGAAAAGGTGTGGTATTTTCTTGCTTCTTCTTTTTAGTTTGTCTGTAGCTAACTCTTGATGCAGCTTTTGCGCATGAGTTTACCTGAGTGCAAGTCTAATCGGATCATCTGTCAGATGTTGCCTAAATGTTAATGTTGGCTCTCAGTCGTGCCTAACTGATTGAGTGATTAACGCTTTATTGAATTTGACAGTTGGGTAACCCTGAAAATAAGGGTATTTATCATTACCTGCATTATCCTTGAGGCTATGTGGTCTGTTTCATTTGAGGCTTTCTGTCTAGGTTTCCATCTGCACACATTATTTGTTTGCCTGCTTTATTTACCTTTGTTTATGCTGCTTAGCTTTTGACTCAAACACACCCAAGCTGTATACATAAAAGCCTACTTGTGCATTGTACTACCTGCCACAGCCGTTTATCGCACCACCTGGTTAATGGTAAATTGTTCCAGAAGGAAGATATGTTTGCACATAAACACGGACCCAGGGCCCCTGTGTTTACAGTAGTCATGGCAGCACTCGGGTATTCAACAAATAGACCTAACATGTTCCTCTCTCACTCGTAGAAGAGAATGTTTGTCTTGGTGGGTAGAGCTGTAACAGTGTAGTTCTTGACTTTTAGTGCTGCCGCTTTTTACATTCTGCACAAGTTAAGCTTCTTTGACATGGCGAGGACTACATTATTGGATCATTTCAGAGACTCTTTCTTGTCAAACGCACCCACAACGTGTTTCATTATGTTGCTCTGCTCTATCCAGTGGTTTTCATTTATACTTGTTTCCTTTCTCAGGTGAGTGAAGTCCAGATGCATGAGTCTGGGTCAGAACCAACACGCCACACCATTCCAGCAAGTCAGACAGAGAACGGGAATAATACTGAGAATGAGAGTCGACTGAGGAGCGGCCAGACTCCTCCTCCAGAGGCACCCAGGGTCAGTGATCCCCGGCTGCATCCGTCTTGAAAAGCAAATTGTTTTCACAAATGTTGCAAATATATGTAATGGTGACTCTTTACGTATTCCACAGAAACATGGCATAATGTTGACGCCATACAGTACACGCATACGCTATGTGGCGCCGAAATGGTTTGTTGATTCATTAGTTAGAGGTTTAACAGGAAATGAAGCCATAGTTGATTAGTTGTTTGCCTAAACATTTTCTGGCTCCAGCTTTACAAATATGAAGAGGTGCTGCTTTTCTACGTCTCACGTGATAGTAAACGGAATATCTTTGCACTTTGGACTGTCGAAGATAATGACCGCAGATTAATCAATAATGAAAACAATCTTTGGTTGCATCCCTATTCAAGCATATTTGTTTTGAGAGTTTTACTGCTCTCGATGTAGTGGGATCTATTACATTATTATAGCACATTGCTGATATTGTCATTTCAAACATTTGCTCAGAACAGTCAAGATTCTAACCAATGTGTGGTGAAATGAAACACGAGGAACATATAGGTATGTATAGTCAGGATCTTTTAAAACGTGGACACAAGTGAGCTGTTTGAGACTACTGGCTTCTCAGTTGTGAGGATTTGCTGCTTCATGTGATAGTAAACACAGTATCTTTGGGTTCTGGGCTTTTCGCTGGACAAGACGAGTAATCTTAAGATGCCACCTTGGGGTTTTTAAACGATTTTAAAAATAGCCGATTCATAGGTAATGAATCGTTTGTTGCAGCCCTGAAGCACACGATGTCGTGTTCACAAACAGCTCTGTTTTTGCTGTTGAGTACAGCAGTGGTTTTATTTTGTTACAACACCATACAGCTGCTTAGGGGCATGTGTAAATGTTTGTTCTCAACGCTACAAATATGTGTTGCAACTGATGCAGCTGTTTTTATCTCACAAAAGTGTGAATCACACTTAGTTAATGCTGCATTTGAAATGAAATGCATAACTCATCTGGTATCCAAACATCACGTGTTTGCTGTCTGCATTACCAGGTGGATGATGATGGCAGGCAGTATGGTCCTATATGACAATGTGGGGTACTTTTGTTTTTCTTTTACACATAAAGGTATCTCTGAACCTCTCACTTTGACTGTCTCCGTGTCTCCAAACTGCAGTGTTTTATATTCATGCGTAAGGGGAACACGGGGTTGGGGGGAGGTTGTACTGAGGTTCAGAAGGGGAGGGGGAACACAGCCCCTGCTGGGCGGAGGGATCAGTGTTATATTGTTAGTTTTGTTCATGCTCACATCATGTAGGTTAGTGGTTAGCGAGGCTCTGTTAGATGGTCAGGCAGAACATTACTACTAAGCAGCATTTGTCTTTTCAGTCCCCCGAAAAGGCTTTTCAGTGGAAACTATCAGGTCTGTCCAACTCTTTTTGTATTTCCATTGTGCGATTACAATAGCTTTTTTTTTTATTCATAGGGTTTTAATATTTTGCAACGTTAAAATGTGTCTGTGAATGAATGTGATGTCACATTTCTGTGTCAAATTCGGGTTGTGCCATTTGATATATATAGATCTCATCTTATTAAAAATTTTTTTTTACAAAAGCCACTCTTTCTCGGGCCACACCCATTAAGGCATCTTAGAATAAGTATTAAATCTCATAAGAGAAGGCACACTGTCTTTGTCTTTTCAGCAGGTTTCCAGAGTTCCTATTTGCTGTCAGTCATCTCAGAGTTCACAAGACCAGTCTTGCGGGAACAGCTCTGTGTTTACACTCAGTTGCTCACTGGTATGACTTTCAACAATAACAACAACAGAAGGTGTTTGGACTTGCTGGCTACCATGGCAACAGGGATTAGGCAAAGGCTGTTGTTGTGTTGATGGTGTCCGCAGAAAAATAGAGGGGCCAACTGGCTCTGTTAGTGGGATAGACCTGTTTTTTTTGGTTTACTGGCCACCTCTGCAGCATTGAATTTCATAAGAAGGACAAACTAGGAGGCAGTCGTCTGTTATTGTTAGCCCAAAGTCTGTGTGAAATTCACTGTCAGTTTGTTTACCCGATTCAAAACAGACTCTGCCTCGGAGAGAAATGTTTGTTTGTGGTTCAGACCTTAATTAAAATACGAATCTCAAGTTCTGTTTTCATAAACAGGCTCTGTATGCTCTTTTATTCATTATTTATACCTCTGTGCAATTTTGATTGCTCTGTTTATGTTTACGGTAAACATCCCTTGAACTGCGAGGCTTGACAGTGAGGGGGATGGTGTGGTAATTGCTGCATGCCTAGCAGAGGATGTTGTTGTTGTTGTTGTTGTTTTTTGTGGTAATGGTTGTTGTTGTTTTGATGTAGTTCTAATTCCCCTGAGCCATACAATGTTGTTGTTGTTGCCGTTGTTTTTGCTTGATTCATTTTTAGCTCAACTTGCTGGATTGACCGGTGAACTGAGAATAATGCATAAGCTGTACTTTTGACAAACCATGAATTAGGCATAGGAGCAGCCCTTATTTTGATAGCTGAATAATCATTTAAGTCATTTTAAAGCCACAGCATCAGGCGATTCCAGGTTCTCAAATGTGTGGATTTGATGCTTTTCTTTGTCATACATGATAGTAAACTGAGCATTCTTGGGTTTCAAAGACGTCCCCTCGGGCCGTGGGAAATTATAACATATATATATATATAAGCATTTTTTCCACTATTTTCCGACATTTTATAGACGAAACGAATGATCGATTGATCAATAAAATAACCATCAGATTATTCAATAATGAAAATAGTCATTAGTTGCATCCCTAGCTATGAGTAGGCTTGACTGCTGGACATTACGGGTGTGTGTGTGTGTGTGTATATTGGAGTCCATAACAAGTAATTGGCCATAAACCAGAGTCTAGAGTACACTCACTCCATATCCATAAATGCAATTACAGGGAAAAATGATGGAAAATCACATAACACTTTCACATGCACTGATATAGCCTGATTACTGCGAATCGTCCAACAACAAATGTATGGCTGCATTTGTTGTGTTGCTGTTTTTATAGCTATATCTTCAATTTGCTATTTTGGTGTTTGTAAAGTGTATTGAGGCTATGCACTTTAAGCAACCTACCTTCTTACCCTGCCTATTACCATAATAACTATGGCTGGCATATATTAGGCTGCACCCTGAAGAGTTTTTTTTTACTTAAACATCAGAGCACTTAGAGTAAGAGTGCATGATATTTTCTGTGTATGTTTTAAATATTACAAATAACCTACTGTTCATCTGTGGAAACCTATTTAGACCTGTTTATTTCAGTTTTTGTTGGACTTTAGATGTAATTATTTTGGATCATTTTATCCTGCCACACTGCTGACACAGTGAAGCTTTTCTGTTCCAAAGTCATTGTCTTGCACATGTGCTCTTGTTAGAAACCCTGTTAACGTATACCTTTTATGACCAAGAACTCAGGTTACTCCTGCAGAAATGCAGCTGTGTCTCGTAATCCTTTACCCTGATTAAAGAGATACGGTTTCTCGTCTACATGTAAACTGATTGTCCACGCTTGAATACAGTCCAAATAGACTGAATGAAAGCAGCACACACACACACACACACACACACACACACACACACACACACACACACACACCCCCAAAACAGCCTACTTAGGTTGTATTTTTCTTTTTTGTTAGTCGAGTGTTTGTGTCTCTTCAGTTTCCCTTCTAAAGTGTTCTGCCACAGACTTGGCTTTCATGGTGTTTTCTTTTCGTGTGCGTTTTCTTTTCTCTTCTTCTCTTTTTTTGGTGGCATGGATTTTAACTTGCCGTTCTCTTTCGCCGACGTAGGTTCCAGTGTCTTTGTGCATGATGACCCCACCAGCAGAGGCCCCACAGCAGCTGCAGCAGACACCACAGCAGCAGATCCTCAGTCCCCAGCAGCTCCAAGCCCTGCTCCAGCAGCAGAAAGCACTCATGTTACACCAGGTAGCGTCTCTTTTAGAACGGTTACCGCGTGTGCTTTTGTCATGGTCCATGATGAACACGACTATTTCTCTTAACTGAAATTTCATCAACATTTCTGCAGCAACAAATTCAAGAGGTCTTCAAGAATCAGCAAGAGCAGCTAAACATGCAGCTGCTGCAACAGAAGAACGCTGGGATTGTTAGTCAAGAGGTAACTTTTCATTATAGCATTGTTTTTTACCAGTTTATGGTATCTGATAATTATGGCAATATTTATTATGCAACATGGATAATCAATTCCTGAATTAGGGACAATTATTCTAGCCAGTTACTCATACAGCACCACCCAAAATATCACTTTGAAAATGTACCATTTTCTGTGTCGACAAAGGGTAACAAGTTTCAGGCTCTAGATATTGTGTAAGTGTGCTTTTGAGGCGTGAAGCCGTAACAGACCTGGATTACATAGGATGTGCTTTTAGCTTTAGACGCCACTTATTTGTAATTATTTCCATTTGGGTTAAAGGCTCTTATGTGTCATTTTTCCACTTTCTGTGTCTTGAGTTTATCCATTTATGGTGCATCACATTCAGAAGCCACATGTTGCTCTGTACAGTACCACAGTACAGTTAACTCACATCAGCTTGTGCGACAGCGTGACGTCGTCAATCTTTGCTGTCTAATAAACGGAAATTCATAGCACAAGTGGACACTTGGCTGAGTGCACAAGGCAGCAGTTGTTGGTGTTTAGACAAGGAAAATAATTAGCTCTAAGCAGAAATTAGATTTGTATGATTAACAGAAATTGTCCAGTTGGATTCTTCTGCTAGGTTTGTTGGATGCAACCAACGCACAGGAAAACCTGGTAGCGCTTTTGTTTCTGCTCACAATGTTTGACCAACGGAGAATATTCTGATTTAAATCAAAAATAAAAATAAGCAGCATCAGACTTGAGCACTGCTCAAATAGATGTTTTAATTCTTCTTTTTAAATAGCTAACGACATTAGCTCATTCCATTAAGCTCTGTGAGTGACAGCACCACGCTTATGGTTACCCAGTAAGGCAGAGCTTTGTGTGTGTCACATTTTCAACCCCACGAAATATGTCCAGAGGGGTGTCACATGGTCCTGTGCTCTCTTATCAGATCGTCATAGAATTAATGGATCTTAGATAAAGATTTCTTCCCTGAATCAAGCTGTAGACAAAACCCAGAGCTGGGAAGGCCTTTGCTGACTGATGTTGTGCCGCCTCTCCTGTCACAGCTGACAGCCCAGCAGATTGCCATCCAGCAGCAGCTCCTTCAGGTGCAGCAGCAGCATCTCCTCAACCTGCAGAGACAAGGCCTGCTGTCTGTCCTTCCCACCAGCCCCATTTCAGCCCCAGGTATGCCGCGTTACACTCATTACCGCAATGCTGTGTAAAATGCTTTCGGGTGCAGTAGTTGGTGTACACTTGTGCTTGACACGTATTTCCAGTTTTAAGCAAACACTGAGGCAAGGGTCAGTGTAACTTTTCAAACAGCGAGCCTCGCATGTGTTATAGCGACCCATTTATATCAACAAGGGTATCCTAAATAACAGAAACACCTCTCTGTATAATGCAGCACCACAAACTGCATCCACCAAAATGATCACAAGGTTGAACAAACACCTCTAAAACGGTTTCAACAAAAACTGAACATTATGACCTTCACAAAGACTGTTGTATTTGACTGCATTAGCATTCTAGCTAGGTGTGCCTAATAAACTAGCAACTGGGTGAATACTCAAATTTGGGTCTTATGAGCTTAAGCCAATTTGGTTGACATTCCAAAGTGGCACCTCAGTGTACTATAACACAACAGTTGATTTATAGTGTATATATGCAATTTCAGACTGTGAGAACGGTACCATCCTGTCGGCTGGTGGAGACACCAGAGAGTCTTCCAATCAACAGTCTACCACCAACGGCCATCACACTCTTCAGAAGAGGAAAGAAAGGTGCTTTTAGCTATTTATATACCATCCTGTCAGAACTTTAGTTTCTCTATGTGCTGTTTTTATTGTGCTTGCGCAGCGCCAACATGTTGACTCTGATGTGTTGACTTTTGTCCTTGTTGCAGTGGGTCACTGGATGAAAACACACAGAACAGCCATCCCCTGTATGGAAATGGGATGTGCAAATGGCCTGGCTGTGAGACTGTCTTTGGAGACTTCCAGGCATTTCTCAAGTGAGTGGTGAAACCTTGCATTTCTCTAAAATGTCCACTCACAGTTATCATCGTGTGGTGGCACAGATATACTAAATATATGGGAAAGAAATGTATGCATGTTCTGTTTTTTTATATGTATACACAGGAGCTGTCATCTTTTTTAATAGAAGCTTTCTGTCAGCACTCATATTAAACATGATCTCCTCTTATTATACTATTATGTATTTCCTGATTTTGTCACATAAATCGCTGTGTTGAAAACAAAAAGTATGAACATTTTCTTAAATGTTTCTCAAGTTGAAATAAAGTTATTACTTGCAGCCTAAGCATGTTTTACAACACCAGGTTTCCTTTAAGCATGTCATAAATTTGAATTTGTCTGCAGACATTTGAACAGTGAACATACACTGGATGACAAGAGTACAGCACAGTGCCGTGTGCAGATGCAAGTGGTTCAGCAGTTGGAACTGCAGGTACACATTTGATTTATTTTCTTATAACTAAGCCTTTTATATTTCTTCCTTTTACACTTATTTGATTTATTAATAGCGGTTTACTTCTACAAATATAGCGTAACCATTGCTTGGTAGAGAAGAGGGATCCGGTCCTTTTAAGAAAAAGAAGCGCTTTCTAAAAACTCTTAACAGTGAATGTGTTTTCACACCAGGCCTGGAAACAGAAGTGATGTTTTTAGAGAATTACACTTTTCAGGATGCCAAAAAAAGAAGTAGTTCCCACACCTAATGTCATTGTGTCATTTAACACAAGCCTGAAATTTGCCAACTCTCGACTTCTATTTCGGTCCTCTCCTCTAACGCAGCTGAAAAAGGACAAAGAGCGACTCCAAGCTATGATGGCTCATCTCAAGTCCTCTGAACCCAAACCCGCAGCGCAGCCTGTAAGTACCTGCCATGGCTGCTTCCTTCAATTAAAATAAATATTGTTTTGCTTGTAGTTCCGCTGATGTTTTCCTGACTTAACTGCTCTTTTTTTTTTTTGATTTTCCAGGTGAATCTGGTGTCTAATGTATCCTTCTCCCAGGCAACATTGCCCAAAGGACCTCCTCCTATGAGCTTGTCTCAGAGTGCCACGGCACCATCCACACCCCTGACGCCCCTCTCTGAATCCCCTTCAGTCCTCACTCCCAATAGCATGTTCACTGGAACCCCTGTACGAAGGCGATACAGCCGATCTGTCAGCCAAGGTAACAGTCAGATCATGAATTGGAACTTTATTAATAGGGAACCTTTTATTGCCAGTTTAGAGCTGCTTCTGCTAAGATAAACATACTGTCGTAGGGGCACAGAGATGGGGTTTATTTTCTTATTTATTTATTTGTTATTATACATCAGTTCTGTTTTCCATAATTGGAAATATTCCTTCTTTCATTCTGTATATGTTTATGTATAAATATTGCTTGTTAACGTCTGTCCACAGATATAGTTGATAACAAGGAGTTCTACTTAGGCACAGAAGTTAGACCTCCATTTACATACGCTTCTCTCATCAGACAGGTAACATGTACTTTGTTCATTATACACAGCCACAAAAATATTAGAATACAGTTGAAAATAGGAATTGACATGTTTGCTTGACAGTATTGGCCGTTTGAACCGAAATGAAGCAGATACACATTTTTTAAATTTTGTTTAATTTCCAGCGTCTCTAACGTGCTTTTGGTCTCTTTCAGGCGATATTTGAATCACCTCGTAATCAGCTGACATTAAATGAAATCTACAACTGGTTCACAAGAAACTTTGCATATTTCAGGCGCAATGCAGCTACATGGAAGGTATGAACTCTGTAACGTCTTTGGATATCAATAACTGAGAGCAGAAATCTACTGAAACATTTGGTTGCATGTACATTTAGTTTTAATGTAACTAGGTGAATGTAAATTCAGCACTAATTTGATCGTTTTCTTTAATCTTCCAGAATGCTGTCAGACATAATCTCAGCCTCCATAAATGCTTTGTACGTTTGGAAAATGTGAAGGGAGCTGTGTGGACAGTAGATGAGATTGAGTTCCACAGAAGAAGGCCCCAGAAGACTGCTGGTAATGGGTAGGTGAACCTTGGACACAAAGCCAGAACCCTATGTGTATTTTTTTTTTCTAAGGAGTTTATAAGGCAGTGTGTGCTACAAAACCAAGTCAAATTTGACATGTTCACACAAGCAAGGACACGTTTGGGAACAAAATGAAGTGCCACATTTGTTGCACGTTGCGCCAGCCTGCAAGCCGGACCAGGAAATCTCGCACAACCTCGATCCCTCTGAAACACAGCTGTCAGCAGGAGGTAAAAAATGCAATGGGAATGTTTGATTTCGGTTGTGTCGTGTCCTGCCACGATGACTCAAACTCTTAACTTTGGTGGATTATATTAAACAAACGCACCAGGAAGTGCAGTGTGTTTGTTGGCAGTTGCTAATAGTGCCAACAGTTTGAGGGCATCCCAACGTTCTCAAACACCACCCCCCCCCCCGTTACTGTTGCTACGCCAGTCAAGTTTCCCATTCTAGCACATGTGCGGTTTGTAATGATAACAGTGGCAGATTTACCTCTTGAAATTCTCTCAGGGGAAGACGAAAGCAGGCTTGTTGTTTCTACCCGGCAACTGACGATTTTGTCGACTGAAAGGACAACGGTCACTGGCCGAATTTACGTAAAATGAGAGCCCTGTAAAAGGGGTTTTAAATATGCACTTACTGGCTACATGCATGATATGGTGTTAAAAGACTAAAAGGTGGTATCTTCACCATTTCTATGTAGAAAACATGGAAATAAAGGAAACGGCATTCTTGTACAGTGTTCCACTCGGTAGTCCCAGTGTTATAAGGATGATAAAGAAACATGTAAAATCAGGCTCTTATTTCATTATAACATAACCCTGATTGGCTGCTTGGCTTACATGCAAGGAAGACAATGGTTAGAGCTATGCTTTATTGTTTGTATTTTCAGTATGTTTCACTTTTAAGGTTACCATGGAGAAGGCTTTTAGGATGTATTTGGCAAATGTTAACGCTACCTCAGATAAGTAAGAGTTTGGCTGGGGTTGCTCCAGTGTTAACTGAGCAGATAAACAAACTTCTCCTTTGTTTTTTGGAGAGGCTTAAAGAAAGACACCACCCACCAAACTCTTCACTGCGTGTCACTCTATACTGAGTAGGTACTAGAGCCTGATGCACACCGCTTGTGAAGAAATCCAAACCCACCTTGCCTGGTTATGGTTGCTAAGCTATGACTGGATAGACTTTCAAGTGCACCAAATATTGTTTTGGTGCTCATTAAATTAAATCTAACATTGCGCCTCTGCATTAATAGATCTCTGCTGAAGAACTCACAGAACCGCCAGAGCTTGCCTGCGTCTGCTCTTCAGGTAAGAGTCAGCTGATATTTCAAGCTGCATTGTTGAACAGTGCATTATAAATTAAGCTGATGTATATAACGCGAGGTTGCTGCAGTGTACATAATTACCTGAAAGGTGTCGAATGGTCACAGCCACATCTGTTATGTGTTGATGCAGTGTTATAAATATAAAAGCTGAGACTGTTCATTGTTCAGAGTGGTGGTCTAGATGGCAACAACTCTCTGTACAACCCAGCCTCTATGGGCAGCATCCCATTGCACTCCCTGCCTCACGTTCTCCAAGAGCAGATGAATGGAGCCCTTGCTAATGGATCTGGATACCAAAGTGACAGCAGTGCAACACAGTCCCCTCCACAAGCTTTGTGAGTTTCAGCTCCAGAGCTACGTTCCCTAACACCCCCCCCCCCCCCCCCCAGTGTATTTTGAGTGGAGCTGTGGGTTAGTGTAATTATGGGATCGCAAGTCCTGATTACACTTTTTTTTTTTTCCTCCATGTTCATCAAACCAGCATTAAAGAGGAGCAGGAGGATGAGGAGATATGTGAAAATTATCCCTACGAATCTCCGGAGAGCACAGACGAGCACGGCCACAGCCCAGAGATGAACCAAGACGAAGACAACAGCAGCCCGGAGAGGCCCAACCTTCATTTCGATCGTGTGCCTTCTCTCTGACCATGAGGTCCAAGTTCTGCACTGCAAGGCCGCCTCACTCGCAGCTTGTGTGTGACTTTGTATTCCAAAAGTTTCCCAAAAACAACAGCTTCATCCACATAACCAAACTCTTTCATCTTGGGGAAATCTTTTTTTTTTTTTTTTTTTGTATTTATCAGCATTTCTTTTCTTTCTTTTTCTCGTAATATTAACGCTGTCGTTTCTTTCTGTACAGTAGAGTGAGATCACAAAACCACATCTGTGAAACTGTCTAATCATTCTTTTTTATTTTATTTTATATACGTATATGTACACAAAAGGGCCATGATGAGCGGAGAAGCCAAAGGAAAGGGAACAATTGATAGTTAGCACTTCCCAATGAAAGGTCCCCCCCCTTCTCTGTATAGCTACTTTATGCTATGTTTGGGGCCATGCTACCTGATTTTATTTTAGTAGTCATAATATATAAAGATTTGTAGAGGTAGTAAAAAAAAAAAGAAAAGAAAATATTTCTTTTAAAAATGAAAATGTTCACTGCCAACCTGATCCGATATATTTGTATTTAAGGTATAATCAACTGATCAAAAGTATAAGTAGCGTTTCTTTATACTTGTTCTTTTTCACCCCTTCCACGGACATTGCTGAATTCGCTCTAACAGAGCTTGTAAGAGTAGATAATATAGATTTACCGTTATTGTAATCCAATGCATCTCTGGATAATAAATTCCTCATGATAAATGTGTATACTGTGTGTGTCTTTTTGATTTGGTTTCTCGATTGCCTTTGGTGGTGAGCGTTTATCGTTGTTTAGCAAACAAATGTTTCGATGAAATTATGTCTGGGTGATGTTTGGAGCTGATAACAGCCACCGCTTCTCTCAGCCAACAGTAATGACTTCTTAATGGAAGGTAATGGGAGAAGGCAAATGGTCCGGGTGGCAAACTTTCCACTGTGGTATTGTGGTTTGTCTGTTTTTTATAGATTAACCTGTGTTCCTGTCAGAAGACGTGGTAAAACATGTGGTTCTGCAAACCAGTGTGGTGTTTGGAAGCCGTGCTTGAGGCCAGATAATAAATTGCGGTAAGATCATTTTATGCTAATCTCTCGTAGTACTTGCCATATCCAGGTGTTTTGATAAGTGGCTCGGTTTGACTACCTATTGACATACTGGCATAATTGAATGGATCTTCCGTGCATTATGCCATCGCAGATTTGTAGTTGTGCTTCCTGAGTGGCGAGTATTGATCGATGTGGAGTGTGCTCACAGTGTGGGTGTGTGCATGATGATGGGAGGTGGTCAAGCCTAAGCTCAGAGGGGTTCACAGTTGCAGATGCTACGGATTACACTGTCGGATATTTAACCAGTACACACAGGTAATCTTAAAAGTAAATTAGCGGGGAGAATTCATCAAAGAATGTGCTTTGTAAATTTTCAACCTCAAGTCTACAGGACTTTGGGAAACGTTTCTTGCATGATTCTGTTATTGTACCATTAAAACAGGATGTTGCAATAATGATTTATTGCTCTCTGAGATAAGTTATTTAGGTTACTATGACCCCAATTATTCAAGCAGTGCTTTGCATGTGTTTCTTACTCCATGTGTATTCTCTCCTATTTGCTCTGCGTAAGATGACAACTCCTTTAAAGCTCCCTATGAATGATCAGGATGGTGTCGAGCTTGAGAAAACAGGGGAACATGTGTCTGATGGTAGGTTGTTGTTTACTCCATATCTGATTAGGCTAAAAACTGCTCGGGTGAAGTTATTGTTAGTCTGAACTAGAATAGGAAGTTAAAATTGTAGCGTGATTGATCGGTGTGGTGCACGCCAAATGTTAGTGGGAGAGTATATTTTCACACAGTATTTATTTTCCTCTGGCCCAATTCAATCCGGGAAATTGGATCCAAATAAAAGCTTGCAAATCAATAATCTCTCCTTGCTGAAGTCGTATTGAGCAAGCCTCCTCCATTATACAGTACACGTCCAAGTCACACCTTCCTGACATACTGCATGTTAATGGTGTTCTGAATAATTAAAATTGCCTCATAGAGGATCTGAATAATTGTCTAACAGAGCCTGGACTAGGTGTCGAACCACCGCTGACTCTTTCTAACATCAGTAAAAATCATCCCTCTATTGCTTGTACAAACCTCTCAAAAGGAAGCACCCCCGAGCCAGTGGTGGGCAGTCCATCTAGAAAGATGACGAGCAAGTCGGTCGGTGGGGTATGCAGACTGAGCACCATCTCGGAGCAAGAACCAGGCAAGCAGGACACGCTGGATCCAATGTCCCATGATCCCCAGGGGGGCAGTGAATGGAGTGGATCTAACTTCTCTGTGTGTTCTGACAAGTTTAATAACGGCAGCAGTCATTTTTCCTCTGAAGATTCATACCAGCCTGGCTCTGGAGGTATTATTTAACTCCTCTAAAGCACAACAGTTAAATTGAGCAGCCCTGAAACTGTAGTGTTAGCCTAATCATTAACAAGATTCTGAATGGTGTTGATTTCTGGCCAGAGGTGCACTGGATGGCACTTTAAGAGTCAGCAATTAACTTTGTTGGATAAGCATTTTCATACATTTTTCCTCTTTTGATCTTCTGTTCCACCTTTTTGCCGCCGCCAGACGACTGTGCAGCCCTTCTTCTCGCCTGTCTGTATTGTCGTTTCCACGAGTTAATGGGCCTACTACCGGATACTTGTGAGAGGGCCGTGAGCCGCTGTTTCCCCTCATACAAATACATCAAGGCGTCCAGTGAGAGAGACCAGCAGGGAAAGGAGGACTGCTGCAATTACAAGCTGGATCTGGACTGTAACTGCTGCGGCTCCTGTCAGGACGCGGGAGAACTTATGGAGCTGGCCATGGAGATATCAGAGGTGTGCTATCACTGAGGAAGTCCTCCTCACGAGTTCAAACAAAATCAAAAACATTATAAATTGTAAAAACCTGAATGCTCAACAAATAGCATGACGGTCTCATCTTACTCATACTGTATATGTAATACATTGCCTGCATTACTAAGGCTTTTTTTTATTGGCCTAATGTAGAAATTCACATGCTCTGTAGCTTGTGTGCCTCGACTTTATTCAAGCAGGTAACTACTGCCACCCTTTGAAACGGGGTCGAGTTGGTTGTTATAATAAAAGAAGACAATAGTTGCATGTGTATAGCAGTATGTGTGTCAGCCTCTTTCATCTGTTGTTACAGCCGCACTCGTCCCATAAAGCAAAGTTATCAAATCCCGACATGCTGTCCTGTCTGGGGAGGAAGAGGGGACATGTGTCATTCCATAAAGCATTTATTAACCAGATTTATAAGAAATAAAGACTACCAAATGTTTATTGGGATGTATAACCTATGTCAAACAAGTTTTAAGTCTTGAAGCGGATTTTCATATTGTACTGAAATGACCTCAGTTCTTGGCAGCAAAGGCTAAATGCAGTTAATGGCATTAGCATATTTCTGAGAACTTATTTTCATGGACTATGAAGGTTGGACAATTTTTTGTTTGCTTGCTTAACAATGCAAATGTGTCTAGTTGTTAAGGAATTAGTGCAGGTTACAGTCATTTACACAAAACCAAACATACAGTGTGTAGTAGAATTTGCACGTTGTGACAAAAACACTTGTTTGCTAAAGGTCAACTGAGCTGACTCTTCTCTAGCTACAACTTTCTAAAGACAGACACTTTAAGTGCCTCAGATTTGTGTCCGACTTGATCCCTGCTGTCCACCGACTGCAAGACCCAGGGCATGATGGCAAATGCCTGGCTGTCGCCTGATCAAAGAGCCGATCGGCGTGTGGGTTTCATCTGTTCACAAACATATATTGTGGTGTAGTGGTTCTCATGAATAAAAATAAAGTTTATTTCAGCTGTAGCCATCTGAACGCAATCTGCAAACTGCAGGTAGGTTACAGGTGGCTCTAACAGGATGTAAACAGTTCTGTGACTTCCTGTATATTCTTTGAAGGTTGCTGGAAACTGTCTGACCTGCCTGCTGCTGTTTGTCTCCTCCCCCTGCTGCTCCCGTTTGATCTCGTCCACTTTCCAAGCGCGATGTGTTTTGTTGTGTTTTAACCTTACACAAATGTGCACAATGGCTGACAATTTATTTTCAGTGCAGTAAGAAACATTCTTGTGTGCAGCAATTTGTTTGAATGTTTTCTAATTACCATTTTTAAAATCAGCAATATTTGCATATTTATAGCTTCAGAATCTTTCAATGAGGGAGGAGGAGTAATTTTAAGAATAAGTAATTGAATTATTGTGACACAAATCAAATTACATTCTCTTGCACACAATGTAGTACAACCATCCAATTCACGCGATCGTTTATCATTAAGTCATTGCAGTTTATAATAATAATAATAATAATAAACTTTATTTATATAGCACCTTTCATTCAAGAAATGCAGTTCAAAGTGCTTTACAATAAAGATATGAAATGCACAAAGTGCTTAACACAATAAAATGTAATAAAACAGAAATGCAGTTAAGAAAAATAAAACTTGAAAAAGTATAGGAAATGGCAAACATAAAAATAGCACATTTAAAAGAAAACAGAAAAAAACGTTAAGAAAAGTAAAACCTTGAAAGCTAAATTTAAAATAATGTTTATTGCAGATAGCTAATTGAAGGCTAAAGTGAAAAAATTAGTTTTAAGCTTGCTCCTGAAGATGTGTAGCAGCTGGCTTCCTTGATATCTATTGGCAGTTTGTTCCAAAGCTTTGAGGCATAATTGATAAAGGCTGCATCCCCGATTTTCTTACTACTGTTTCTGGGAACATTCAATAGTCCAGCAGCAGATGATCGGAGTGTTGTTGAAGGCAAATAATTATCAAGGGAGTTGGAAATGTAGCTTGGTCCCAGCCCATATATGGCTTTATATACAAGGAGGAGCACCTTAAAATCAATTCTAAATGATACAGGAAGCCAGTGCAAAGCAGCTAAAACTGGACTAATATGCTCTCTCCTCTTGGTTCTGGTTAATAGCCGAGCTGCAGAGTTTTGAATGAGCTGAAGTCTGTCAGTGGTTTTTTTT
>JAVQJF010009468.1:0-15727 GCA_036023855.1 Gadopsis marmoratus | reverse complement strand
TTATGTAGCTCGTCTCCACTCTATTGACAAAAACATAAATTTTACCTCACTGATCATTAAACGCACTTAATTCAAACTCGACAGAAACAAAATAAAACTCACGAAATCCGCTTATAAATAGTAAATATTGAACTACATGTGGCGTATCACAGGGCTTTGTAGAGGGTTCTGTGGAGGACTGAGATTATAGGTGTCATTTTGTCATGTAAATATCAGTCTAAATATTGTTCATATATAATGCATATGTAGACTCCTTTTATTTTGCAAAAATACATTGTGTTCATTGTGTACCGTTTCAGTATTTGGTGCTCAGCAGTTATGGGATATGTAATTATTCTGTCTAAATACTGTTCATATATACTGTTCATACATAATGCATATGGTAGACTCCCATTATTTTGTATTAGCACCACCCTCTGGACTGGTGTAGTACTGACAGTGATTTGCATGTAGCTCAGGAAAACCAAGACTGACTCAATCAGATCTGCGACGCAGCTAACAGAGACTCATGTGGCCAAGTGCAAACCAAAGTGTATTAAATTGCATCTGGATTTAATCCAGATGTGAGACACTTGAAATGACAAATGTAAATGTTTAAGATGAGTGAAATATCCTCACGCTGGTGGAAGTGTTGCGCCCCCAGACCTTGTGATGGTCAGGGAGCGATCAGTTGTTAACCCTGCAGCTATCTGTATGCAAAAGCAAAGAGGCAAAACACGTGAGCTTGCGTTCACTCTGCCTCTAGGGTAGATTTAACTCCCTCCCAACTAGTAGGTGCCACCTAGTGACCCGTTTGAATATTGCACTCATGTGGTAACCAAAAAAGTACATAAAGATTGCCATTGAAACCGTTTAGAACAAGATCAAATAAAAAAAATATATGTGGGGATCAATTTTTAACACACTCAACATTTCACATGTATGCATATACACACATACACATTTAACCCTTTACACAAACACACTGAGGACATTACCTAGTTGTGCAACTGCACATGGCAACAAAGACAAGGCCAACAGCAAACTTTAGATAAACACAGAAAAGTGGATAAGCTCTTTTGCTAACCGTCTTTTAGCCTATTACAGTCTGTGTCTGTAACTTTTTGTTTTCTTATACCATTCAATAAACCTCTAGTGGAACTGGAATTGTTGTATTTAAAATCTGTTCCTCTCCGCTAAACTGCAGATGTCCTTCAGTATTCCTAATATTTAGGCATCATTACTAGCTCACTAATACCACTAATACACTAATACTAATCTACTGCCTTTTGGATAAACCACAGCACAAATTATATTCAACATTTAGTGACAATTGTTCAGTCATCATGTAGATCCTCCTCATGTAGATCCTCCTCTGTGCATATGGCCTAGAGGTTACTCTACAGCCATGTCCCTCCTGATGGGAGATTACAGAACAGTTTCACTGACTCACTCGTGTAGAATTTGAAATGTTTTATTGTTGTTGTTAGACTCCATATTTTCACCCATCATGTTGTCTAGTCCAAATTATGTTTTTCTTTGGGTGTGTTTTTTCTTTTTCCCTATTTTTTGTAAATGTATCATCTAACCATGTTTTCTTACATCATCCCTTCATCTAAAGGCCTGACCTCTTCCCCTGCATCCCTCTTGATACGTGAGGTTGGTGGCTTGTGTGGGGGCTTCTTCATCCCGTCACACTTTTAATGTTGTTTCAAACCTGTTATTGCAATATTGATGGTAAACAGAATATGTTTAATATACATTAAAATAGAAATATTTTGCACATGTGTGTTAAGAAAATAAGGTTTTAAGGACATAATTACAGACAAAAATAACATGATAAGATGGAGTTTTTGTTTGCTGTGTACTGATAATTTGTGCTGTTCTGTACCTCCAAACCAATAGATGTCAGTAGATGAATAAAAGAATATATAGAGAAAAGTAAAACAATCAGTAGTAACACCTTAGAAACTATAGAAACTAGACACACTTCTACTGTGATGTTGTTCAGATGACAATATAATAATGTTAGCATGGAAAGATTTGATGTTTTATGATTATATTGTACATTTCCCTTATTTCTCAGAAACAGAAACAGACACAATAACTTACTTTTAATCTCTTTAACTGTCAACATTTTGCTAAACATATGGAGATAATTCATTTATGTGACTTCATCTATATGTTACTGAACTTGTATTTGCAGGGGCTTTTAAGAATGCAACCAATTTAATGTTTTTTATGGATTATGATTACTTAGGCTCCTGATCAGGAAGTGATGGCTGTTTTGTTTTATCATTATTTATGCTGTCACACTTGAAATATGAAAACTGCATATTGCATATTTTACAGTGCATTGAGTAATTGTAATTATGGAGACCATGAAAAGGTGACACACCACAAAAGTGGTACTACTGGGTAATGATATTTAGGGCATGTCCTGCTAGCAGTAACCTTTTGTGTATTGTATAACATTTGTACCTCAAATGATGACACTGTTTATGATCATTAGTGATGTGGATGTTGTTGCTGTGATTGAAAGGTATATGGGTAAATATTTTTAATACAATTGTCAATGGCTCATGGCAGTACGAAACACCACACACTTCACTGATAGAGTTGCATTTCACTAAACCAGTGTTATCATTTCATGCATTCACATTCTTACAACAATAGAAGAAAGGAAATATTTCTTCAATTGTTGTGCTGATTGTGTTTAACTGAAAATCATTCTCATATACTCTTCTTACCACTGTTCATTGTCCTGCATTTGCACCAATGTGTCTTCTCTTCTTCATTCATCAGGAGTATGGACAGAAATAAACCCTTTTTGTAATACATTGGATCGGATTGCACTTGTCAGATTTTTATGAAGAAAACAACAAAACATCAAATAAGCAACAGCTTCTAATCACCAAATTACCTCTTGGTCTTTCTTGCTCTTACGTGCAATGTGCAATTCATTGACTGTCCAAGAAGAGGGCCTCAAATTCTGCTAAATTGTCAGAGTTTAAACAAATGCAGAAGGCCCTGGAGGAAGATGTAGTGACACTCTTGAAAAACACAAAATAGTGGGCACTTTAAAAGTCTTCATCTGGTCTGAAGATGGCAATGACCAAGAATAATGACTAATCTAAGCTTTTAAATGATAAAAAAAAAATCACATGCTCTCATATTTGTTAGCCCACCTGTTCACTGTGTATCTCAAACTTGTGTCATTTGACATTTGCGGCCTATAAATATGCTGTAACAATATATCACATTATTCCTAAGGCTGCTGTGCACTATCTCGGCTGTGTTTCTTTAATGCGTATGCAATAATGGTGTTGATTGCGATATAATGGCTCCAAAATTACCTGGAATCTTTGAGTGCCCGTAAAAAGAGAGGTTCTTTTATGGTTCCAACTAAAACAACATCCCACACACTGAGCAAATCTTTGTGAAGAAATTAGGCAATGTCACTGAAAACCCCTGGAGGCTTAAAACATGGCTTGAGCTGTGTTGATGAATGTGTTGTTTTTTGCTCAGAGAAGACACTGTGACAGGCTAATAAATATTCATCACAACGATAGTGTGAGGGAAAAGGGAGGGTGTGGTAGAGAGCAGATGCAACGAGAAGTTTGGGACAGGAAAAAGCTGTTTTTGTCTAATGTTAGATACACAGAGAGAGCATCATCTTTCAGGAATGAATGCACTGTGTATGCAATATGTTAAATCGATTCCACACTTTCCTCAAAGCAGAACCAACAAGTCTGTGCTGGAGGCCTATCTGCTTTACACAGATGCACAAAGATCACACAAGATGTCAGAGGTGCTATCACAAGAGAGGTGTCAGACAGAAATCCTAGAGGCAGAACAAAGGAACAAAGGTGTAATGGAGATGCAACATAACAGCGCAATGAAGTGGTACTGAGCTGTAAAGTACAGTGAGATAGGGAGGTGGAAAATTGGAAAATGTTTTCTAGTTATTTACTCAGAGGTAGAGACATATAAAGCATGTTTCTATGGTCTCATGCAATGATTAATCAAAGCCTAGTGTAATGCTTTTTACAGTTGCTTTTAATTGTATTTGTAGCAAGAAGAGTGCTGTTCCAATATACATAAGATTGAAGCTCTGTGTCATGTTCCAGATATAGCTAATTATTTACAGTGCAATTTATGCGAGATAGATAAATCAAGTCAAGTCACAGCAATTTTATTTATGTAGCCCAAAATCACTCATTTGCCTCAAAGCAGTTTACAATCTGTGACACATGTGACACCCTCTATTCTTAGACCCTCGATCCAGATAAGTAAAAACTCCCACAAAATAACCCTTTAATGGGTAAACTGCAGAAACCACAGGAATAGCTAGATGGATCCTGTGAAGGTTGGCCGATCAGCCAGGCAACTGAAAGAAGGGGTCTCAGGCAAGATTAACCATCCATGTGAATTTATTTAGCTCATAATGGAAGGTCCCAGCAGATATTTACAGTGCCTCCCTCAATGATTGGCAGAACAAACACAAAAAAAACACAAAAATGGATGACATAAGGAACCAAAACCGTGGCCCTTTTTGGCTCGGTCACTAACGGGTCCCAAACAGGCACTGCGTCCTCTCTCCTCCTTTCCCCAGTAACAAACTCCCCTTGGAGCTCCAGCCTTCTCCCTTATATTAAGGTGGACTCACCCACTCCCAGAGACAATCAATTATCTGTTACCCAACCCCTACAAGGATAGACACCTTCCAATTTACTATAATATTACCTAAAAATATCTCTATTTTAAACTAAGCTTAAGCTTTTCTACAGCCATTTCCCCATACAGAAAAAACACCCCTGCCGCTACCTCACACTTGGTCTCTTCCCCTGGGAACCCCTTCTATTTATACAAGTGGAACTTTCCAGCCAGGTTTGGCAGTTCAGGTCCTGGTTAGAGGAAGAGACACACCCCACAGGTAACAAACATTTTAACTTGACCAAACGGTTTGAATCTGACTTAAGTCATGGGGTTTGCCCATGACAGATCCCTTTTCAAGGGTCGACAGACGTGCAAAAGATGTTGTATGGAGTCAATAGATGTAATAGATAAATCAAGGTTTTGTTCCAATACAATAAGCTTCAAAGCTAGTTCTGTGACTACTTCTACTTCTATCCATGTCTAGTTTTCCTTTTTGTGCAGATATACACAGCTCCAAAAAAGTTAAAGGAGCACGTTTTAAGCAGAGTACAGCATCAAGTCAGTTAAACTTCTGGGATATTGATCTGGTCAGTTAAGTAGCAGAGGGGGGTGTTAATCAGTTTCAGCTGCTTTGGTGTTAATGAAATTAACAACAGCTGCACTAGAGGGGCAACAATGAGACGACCCCCAAAGCAGGAATGGTTTTACAGATGGCGGTCACTGACTTTTTTCCCCTCCTCATCTTTTCTGACTGTTGTCACTAGTTTTGCATTTGGCTCGGGTCAGTGTCACTACTGGTAGCATGAGGCGACACCTGGACCCTACAGAGGCTGCACAGGCAGTCCAACTCCTCCAGGATGGCACAGCAATACGTGCCATTGCCAGAAGGTTTGCTGTGTCTCCCAGCACAGTCTCAAGAGCCTGGAGGAGATTCCATGAGACAGGCAGTTACTCTAGGAGAGCTGGACAGGGCTGTAGAAGGTCCTTAACCCAGCAGCAGGGCTGGTATCTGCTCCTTTGTGCAAGGAGGAACAGGATGAGCAGTGCCAGAGCCCTACAAAATGACCTCCAGCAGGCCGCTGGTGTGACTGTCTCTGACCAAACAATCAGAAACAGACTTTTTCTGAGGGTGGCCTGAGGGCCCGACATTTTTTCCCCATGGAGATCTGATGTGTTTTCAAAGTGTTCCTTTAATTTTTTTGAGCAGTGTATAATGTTGTATAGCAGTTTCCTCAAGAATTCCAGCTTTTTCCCCAGATGTCAAGCGCGCTTGTAGAATATTAAGCCTCATTGTCTTCTTCCTCCTTCCTCAGTAAACCAACCCTGTCAACTAAAGATAACACTTGTAGAATAAGGAATTGACCAAGTTCATCTTTCCCATACAATTTACCACTAATTAACATTACATCCTCTTCATTTAGTATGAGAAAAATTTGGGACTGATTTCATTTTAGAAGTTCTAAAGGTACAAAAGGCAACTCCATTCAAGTTCAGCAGTCTCTGCAGTGCTTTACATAAATATCCTTTTTGTTTATTAGACATTAGCAATAAATTCTGTGTCAGTCAGATTACAATCAGGCTAGTCTGAGCTGTGATGCAGGTGACAGCCACCATGCTGATTGAATGTTAGAAATGTCAGAGGGTTTTCATGTCTGAGCAAATGCAGTGTAGTGCATTGAAGGCATGACAGGGTGTAAAAGATAGCTACTTTTGCTTACAAAACTGTTCTGTAAGGGGAGGGGAGGGGGGAATCAAGATTCAGATCATACAAGGTGATAATATTCCCAGAATGAAATCACCCTCCTTGAATTTACTGGGGATTCAGTGAGACTCCTTTAGCTTGTGTTTCTGTATTTCATCCATAACTGATCATTAGCTTTCCACACTAATGCAATGTGTAGCCTAAGCAGTTTCTTTGTTGCCCACTGGTCAGTGTGTGTCGTCCTTGCAACACATGGACACCAACCACTGGCACAGCCAAAGACAGAAAGAAGAGACATTTCTCAATAAATTACTTGAAAATAGCTAAACCCTAAATCTATGCCAAGCTTGACAGTGTAGCAAGACATTTGCCCAAATGGAAGCACCTATGACTCGTTTTCATGTTCTAACATGGTGAGATAAAATGGAAGATACTCTCTTGATCTGGGAATGGATTTAAAATTGTAATACTTAAGATTTCAATCCTGGTTAATTTTGTGACATTGCAAGTGTACAGCATCGGTCCGAAAAACTCTGGAATCAAATATAAGCTCTTAGTTGTTACGAAAGGGAAAACGGACATGCAAATTTGTTAGGACGTGGCAGGAAAAGGAACCAAGTGCTGACAGCTCCAGAATTAAAGTAATTTATTCAGCAAAACATATGGGTGGGTATGTGAAACTAAGAAGGTCCAGAGTCTTGGAGCAAATGCAGGAGAGAAGCAGGACTCAACTACATGAACAATGACACGACAATGAACAACTGAACAGAGCACACTTAAATACACAGGACACTAAAGAGGGGATTTGCAACAGGTGAACACAGGGGAACAGGTGAAACCACTCAACAATCAGGGAAACACAAGGGCAGGCTCAGACTCAAACACAGGAGAAATAAAGCTGTAAACCACAAGACCCAAAATACACAGGACAAGTAACCAATAACAGAAAGCACATCCACTCACACAGACACGGACCATGACAAAATTCAAATACAGTTTAACAGGGGAGATTATCAAAATTACAAGGAATACTTGGATTATCCCAAAGGACACCACCAAATCCACCTGCTGCACAGTTAATGCAGCCTTAGTTCTTTGACCACTGCACATATGCTGTCCGTTAGCTTTTCAAGTCTTCTAGTACCGCCTGACTTAGTTCAGACACATGGCCAGTAGAAGACAGCTAATGACTGTAACCTGACTTGTGAAACATCTTCTAATTTCTATCCATCACCAACAAGCTGCTCTGATATTGCTCAGGCTCCTGTCTACCCTTCTTTGAAGGCAAAAGAAACCCAAAGAGTGCTGACAGCTTCCGAGACCTCCGATGCTGCCCTGTAGTTTTCTTGACAACGAACACTGACACCTAAAGCTCGGCTTTGTTGGTGCTCAGCTGCTCACTGACAGAAACTTTAGTTGAAGTAATAAACCCTTAACTCTAAAAGTAGAATGGAACCAGCTTCCAGTCTGTGTTCGGGAGACAGACACCCTGCTCACATTTAAGAGTAGACTTCCCATGATGCACTGAGCTACTCTCTCCTCCTCTCCTCTAGTTATGTTTTAATTTCTACAGAATCCAAGAATGGGCGTGCTTGCAAATGTTATTTTTAACGCTCCTATCACAGCTCGTTTTGTTTTTGTCATGATAACGAATTTATTTATCTGACAGTGTTCGTCTTAAATGACCAGGACCAATCTGGATGTTGTCTGCATAGTATTTGTTTCTATATTTATCTTTAATTGTATTTTATCTATATTATGCACAGTATCATTATTCTTGCACTGTTTTTAGTTTTTACACAGAGAGATAACAGCATATTGGTATTGGCACTGTGACTGCAACAGTGCCAATATATATTTCACTTTAAACACAGTAGGATATGTCTTGCTTTAGTCATTAGTATGCCTGGATGAAGCAAAAACATGATTACATTTGATTTCACAGAGAAGAACTGTGTGAATGCATTCCATAGTGTGTGTGTGTGTGTGCGTGTGTGTGAGTGGATACAACATAAATGATAACTCTGTTATGATATAGTGCTATATAAATAAAATTGAATTGAATTGAATTGAATAAAAGCGTGTGGACAGAGCTGTTGACATGGAAGCTCTGCCTCTCATCTCTGCTTAACTCACAGTTGATCGGGTTAGATGGCGAAGAGGCGAGGACTATGAGCTAAGCCTCAACACTCCTAATCAGTGTTCAAAGGCAGTGCTAAAGGTAAGGCTCCCCAAAGAGACAAGCACATCTGGTGCTGGGGTGAAGGGATGGTAGCAGCAGACGGACTGGGAGTCAGGCACATACATACATGGACACCGAATTGTGCACTTCCATCCAACTGCTAACACATGTAACGGATGAAACTTCCCTACCAGCTACAAATAAAAGTGAGCAAACATGTCACTGATGGAAATCAAACTCACTGTGAGAAATATCAGCTGCTGTGAAACAGTTAAGACCAACAGCCAAATTGTTGCCAAGACTGTTGTCGAGCTCTATCAACCATCACAGGAGGTGTCAGCCTGTCATCAGGAGATGTGCTTCCAGTGAGATCAAATGAGTTAAAAGGAAATGTGTGAAATCATGATACAGTAGACCATGTTGTGACCATCAGCTATCATGAATTAAAGCAACAGCTTAGAATGATATTAAATTAGTGTCCATATCCAGGTGAAAGTGTGTTGGATGTGTGGTGTGTTTTTATCCTTCAGTGAAAAAACTCAAGACTTTCATGTTACTGACATGAGATTTTTGTGTGCTACAGCGCTACACCCTCAGAGATACAGAATTATTGCCACTACCATTCATCCATTAATGTCTGTACCAGGTTTCATGGCAATCCAGCCAACAGCCAAAGGGATGGACAGACTTAACATTGCTATCCATAGGTGATGGGGTGGAAATGTAGTTTTATATTTTGCTCATCCTGGCAGTCTGCATGGCTGATCCTTAGATCAGTTCAGTCAGCAACATTAAGGCATTCTTAGTGTATGTTGTATGGCCCTTTTCTAAGATAAAGTTAAAATGTGCTTCAAAATCATAGACATAAGACATAAACAAGGTTTCACGAGAAAATAATAACTCAACAGCAGAGGGACACTATTGCACTGGACTATACAAAAACTGCAACACACCAGGGGAAAAAGAACAGAAACGGGGCTACACACAAAAGACGACATTGTAAGACCGATTGGAAAAAATTATTGCATTGAATGTCTGTTGAAGTAGGTCTTATGAAGTAATGTAAATGGTGATAATGGTAGGTAGGCTAGCCAAGGTCACACGTTTGCACAGGAATTAAATGGTCAGAGAAAACACCTGTGCTTTCAAATCACATAGTGAGCTCTCAGACCAACAGGTAACCCATGTGAGAATTGGTGCGATGTGGCGCACGCCATCATTCTGTACCCGTCAAATCTGGGTTGATAACATCCATTTTGTGCACCATTACCAGGGCCTCCACACGATTTGTGAAATGCATAATGAAGGAAAGTAAAATGTCAATTAATTTAAATGTCAGGAAAGGATTTTCATGGCTAAACCCCCCTATCCATTTCAGCAGTCTGCTAGATAATGATCGTCCTCTCTTCTTTAAAGGAACATGCTATCACACAAGTCGCTCCCCAACACATTAACAGTGTCTTCGCTCCTTCGGTTAAAAAGAGCCTCAGGAGCAGCTGGTGTCTGACCCAGTGCTGTAACAGGAGTAAAGACCTCAATACTTTTCCTTTCCAGGTCCATTTTCTAAATCAAGCCATTGTGTGCGCCACAGCCTGCTCCGCTACCCAGAATCCCTCAGGACAATGGACAATGGGGTCCGACTCCAGTAACCAAGCACCAGTATACTCGTGCACATAAGCAGAAACAGGAGACAGAAAGTCACACACACTGTCCCCGTGAGTTCAAAACCCCGCTGCACCTCCACCAGCTTCCACAGCAGGCATCGCGTTGCAGGAAGGATGGGCGTGGTGCCGCGTCAATCTGGCTAAATGAACAAGCCCTGCCCGATTTGGACTGAAGACCACCTCACTTTCAGCACAGGAGCCTTCCTGCACCTGGACATATTCATCACCCAGAAAAGGTTATGAAATATTGATCTGTGCTGGCTGAGCAGCCGAGGTCTCTGCCATTTTGACGTGACACGAGCAGCAGACTCCACCTTCATTTCTCCATGACAATAAGTCATTCTCCACCAAATCCCCAAGATAGCTTGTTCTTTTCCCCACCCTGCTCCTACAATAGATGCTGTTGTTCACCAACAGCCTTGTGCCTTCTGTACTGAGAAGTGGAGAAGACAGAATGTATATATTTTGGTGGCTAACCGTTTATCGGTGGGATTGATCGCTGTGGGCTGGAATTGGTGCTGAATGGAGGGGAGAGCGACGACAGGAAGGAGGAATGTGCTGGGAGGCCTTATCTGGGAGCAGCAGGCTGCTGTGACGGGAAGTGAAATATCAGGAGGGGAAAGAGGAAGTAGGCTGGGATGTAACACGCAAACACACACATATTAGTCAGACGTGCACAAAGGCACACATACATACAAGCTCATCTGTCTGCGTGCTAGTGAGATAGACAACACCCATCTTTCTCCTGTCTCTCTGTTTTCACTTTTATCTCCTGATTAAGTTTTTCCCTCTTTCCATTTCCCTTTATCAGTAGATTTTATTCATAATAATTTGAATGAGGGGACAAATAGAGAAATTGCATCATTATGGTCCTCAAGGTCTACTGAATATCAATGCAAGTGAGGCTGTTGTGTTGACAAAACTGGATGCAATAAATAGATCATGCAAGAACTGTGTGCACAGGTAGGTCTTGATGTCCAAGTCAAGCATTCATTTCACCCATAAAACCATGCTTTTACATGGCTATTTCTTTTAATTTGTCTAAAGGATAAGTGCACAGTATATGGTAGTTTAGCATAGTAGTAATATCTAGTGTTCACTATGTTCACTAAGTTTCCAACTGAAATGTTTGAGAATTTATCAGAAAATCGGCAAAAGAAAATGTGAATTAATGTGTATTTCCACCCACTAATGTTGTCCCCATGACTGAATGCTAGGAGTTGGGGTCATCGAGTCAAAACCCTGCTGACAACAAATGACGGAATTAAAAAGGTAAATATGACATTTCTGTTTGTTGAATGCATTAATGTGAGCAAAGTTAAAGTGTACCCATTAAGCCACAAACTTAATGTTAGTCATGAATCGTTCACCAAGTCTGTTACCATCGTATTTTCCTTTTATCGACCTCTCGGCATTTCCACTCCACTCGTTTTTAAGCTCAGATTGAAAATGCACATAAAAAGTGTTGGGTGAGTATTCAAAATGTTTCAAAAGCAGACAAGCAAAATGTGCGTGATGTTAGTATCTAAATTAGAAGACATAATCCAGAATGGCCCATTTCAGAGTAATGTTATCATATTATTTTACAATAGCATAAACACCGTAATGTTTAGCTCATTTTTATCTATACTAATGCATGATATTTTTTAAAATATGCCTGTTTTGGATCTACAAGCCTGAGATATTGTGATAAACTGTGATGACAAATAACTGAAGAAGTATTTAAATTGTAATTAAGAAATCTTCGGTGAGGCTTTGATGTGTTAGATGAAGGAATCCATTACCACCAAACAACATGTTAAATGAGAGTGATGGGTGTGCACTGATTAAGTACAAGCGACTGTTTTAGTTTAGTTCATTAAACCAGGCTCTAACATTACTGTTTCACCCTCGGTTACAGTGTCAATTGGGAGCAGCCGCGGCCTAATGATGCGTAATATTCTCATTTCAAATGAATGAGTTAATCTTCCAGGAAATGGGCCTTTGTAGACCAATGCAGAAACAGAGAGCTCAGAGTATCAAGGTCATTTCTAGAACAAATAGGTTTCATCATGAAATGCTCTTTACAGAAAATAAACAACTCCAGAACAGTGCATCTCAGGTGGGTGGATGTGAGTCATTTGGATGGAGGAGTGAAAGACTAAGTGCAGCCTAGTGGCAATCAAAAACACTTTGCATCTTGTCTTGTGTTTTCGGCTATCTACACCTTGTTAAAGAGCGCGTTGAGACCTGGCAACAGCTCTTTTTGCAACACATCGTGTGCCAGACATGGCTTCAAAAGGTTCCTTCACAGCTTCCAGCACTAATCTAGGTTCTTTGGCTGCGAAGGATACTGTATGCTGCAAGCTTTCCCGGTACCAGTGGCATAAAGCCGGGAAAACACACACATCAACACACACACCTCTCGCTGACACCACGGCGTCTGTTGGCATTTGTGCCTGTGCGCTTGGCTGTCACTTGCTGTGTGAAATAATGCATGGGCTCCAGAGCAGGGCCACTTCCCCCCCCCTCGTTCTCCTGAGTGGCCTGACGGCGAGGGCTAGCTTTGTCACAACATCCAGCTCGACTTACAGCCCACCTCAAACCGGGCTCCACACCACGCTGGAGCCAGGGACCAGTTAATGGAGCCCACTGGGTCCTCTAACTCCATTTCCATAACGTGGTGAAATAAAGCAAAAGAGGCAGGGGGAGAAAAAATGGAGAGAGTACGAGGGTGGGAGAGTAGGTTAAGGCAGACACCAAAACAGCAATCTGTGAACACACTGCAATTTGTGCTGACGGGGCAGGAACAACAATGACGCCTGACAGCACCATGTGATGAAAATAACAACCAGCATGCATAATGCAAGACACTCTCCTTCCACTGAACCGAGCACTCTGGACTCTCCAGGACTTGGCTGTCCCTCCTAAAAAAGCCATTCTCCATTGGGGGCTTTTTAGTGTGAGCATCTCCCCTCAAAGACAACGATCGTCCAGCAGCAGTGGGGACTCAGTTGGGAGACGGGATTTGGAGTTATGTGATGGGGAGTGGTGATAGCGCTATCCTGCGCGAGCCTCAGAAATGAGGTGTTCACACCCGAAGGTGGCGGGAATTACCCCGTCATGTTGTTTAACTGTCAACCAAACAAATCAGCAGCGAAGAAAGACAGGAGGTACTGGCTTGGCCCCCGCAGCCAGGAGATAGGATCCTTGTGTCCCCGTATCATTATTTACATTTTTTTATATGAAAACCCTTCTCCAATCTCTTCCTGTGAAATTAGGGGGCGGATCCATACCTAACGCATCAATACTAACGATATTGAATCTTGTTTTGAGAAACAATACTAGTGTCAATAGCCTCAATAAAAACAATATTGATCCATCTTATGTTAGATCACATTCTGAGCAGATGAGCGACACCAATGCGACTACATGAGACGGTGCATCGTGACTCTCTGCACTTCCGTTCAAAATAGCAGCTTTTTATTTAGCTGGGCATCATTTTGTAGCATCTTAAAACATGAATGAGGACAGCGAGAGTGAGTTAGTTGTTGCATTTCTAGTGTTGATGAAATGGCGAAAACATAAACAACAAGAGGGTCGAGGTGACCAGCTGACTTCTCTACAAGCTGATTGGTTGCTGAAACAGACGTTCCTTGTGTTCTAAAACCACAATTTGACAAGCTGAGTCGCAGGCGATGCCATCAGCCAGCTTGACTCATGCTGAGACAGGCCCGGATCACAGCGCTGCAACTTTTCACTACCATGAAGAAGATCCACTCAATTTGGCAAACTCGGACTCCTGAAGCCTCATATGAGCTTTGGCTAAACTTAACAGGAGGGAGATTTGTATTTGATGTGTAATTTGTCCCCTATTGGTGTACATATAGCGTAGTCAGGCTACAATGGATCACTTCACAGCCAGCATGCACAAGAGGAATGAGTACAGCGCCCAATATCTAAACCTGCACATGGCAAATTAAATAGTATTAAATAGTAGTAAATCTGAATCAATCCTTTAAAAAATGTCCATATTGCTTCATTTAATCCAGTTTGTGTTACTGTCAACTTGTCAGGGTCTTTGCTGTGTAAGACAGCAAGTGAACATTTTGTCTCCAAGTTGATGTGTTGAAGCAGGAAAAATGGGCAGCGGAAGGATGTGAGCGACTTTGACCAGGAACCAAAATGTGATGCTGGACGACTGGGTCAGAGCATCTCCAACACTGCAGCTCTGGTGGGCTGTTCTGGTCTGCAGGGGGCAGCACCTACCAGAAGTGGTCCAAGGAAGGAGAACAGGTGAACCGGAGACAGGGTCATGGGGGGCCAAGGTCATTGAAGTCTGACCCGTGTGGTCCGATCCAACAGAAGAGCTTCTGTAGCTCAAACTGCTGAAACAGTGATGTTGGTTCTGATAGAAAGGAGTCAGAACTCAGAGCATCACAGCTTGTTGCAGATGGGGACACTCAGGGTGCCCTGCTGCTTCGGTGGATCAATGAGTGATGCAACACATCTGCAGTAAAATCTTGTTTTTTGTGGTGAACGGGTGTAAAGACCGGGGGGCAGTAGAGTGATCTGGCTCGTGCTTGTGTAGATAATTAAGATCAGATTTATAAATGCTTCTGCCTTTACTCTGACGTACAGATTTATCTGCTGTTTACCTCAGAGTCTCTCCTCTCTATATTCCTCCGTTAACAAAATAACTTCCAAAGCACATTTCGGATGTGACCTGAAATGTGTGGAATGAGAGCTGTTCAAGCAAGGACGCTAATCTGCCAGGATCACATTACACAATCACCACACAGCGTGTGTGTTTGTGTGTGTGTGTGTCTTTTGTGTTTGATCTGATTGGCTGTGAGCTCGGGGCAGGTAGAAGTATTCCTGCTCTTTGGCCTCCGTCACAGGAATTTCTGGAGCTCGCAGAGATTGGAGAGTGTGAAGTGAGAGACAAAAGTGTGTGTGTCTCTGCCATCCTGACTCAGCTGTAAAGAGTGTGACTGAGTGGTTGTTGTGTAAATGAGCCAGATGTTGATTTATTTGTGTGTTTTGGTTGGAGGTGATGGAGGTGATTACTCAGGTGAGGTGAACACAGAGAAGCCATTTACCTCACACACACACTAACACACACACACACACACACTCACTCTCTCACACACACACACACACACTAACACACACACACACATACACACACACACACTAACACTCTCTCACACACACACACACACACACTAACACACTCTCTCACACACACACACACACACTAACACACTCTCTCTCACACACACACACACACACACACACAAACTAACACTCTCTCACTCACACACACACACACACACTCTCACACACACTAACACACACTCTCACACACACACTAACACACTCTCTCACACACACTCACACACACTAACACACACTCTCACACACACACTAACACACTCTCTTACACACACTAACACTCTCTCACACACACACACTCTCTCACACACGCACACACACTAACACTCTCTCACACACACACACTCTCTCACACACGCACACACACTAACACTGTCTCTCACA
>JAVQJF010009456.1:0-22913 GCA_036023855.1 Gadopsis marmoratus | reverse complement strand
AAGTCTTCTTCTCACTGTCTTTTAACACTGGCGTCAGGTGTTGAGCCCCACGAGCCACTCAACACCTGATTAGGGGCAGCTGCGTCTCAGACCGGGAGGGGCGTGGTCGTCCCGGACGTACACGCCCTCCCAGACTCCGCCTGGACTCCTATGGGAGCCCCATGGCCCATGCCTCCAGCATGGTCTGCCACAGTGTATATATGTATATATATATGTATATATATATGTATATATATATATGTGTATATATGTATATATATATATGTGTATATATATATATATATATGTATGTGTATATATATATATATGTATACATATATGTATGTATATATATATATGTATGTGTATATATATATGTATATGTGTGTATATATATATATGTATATGTATGTATATATATATATGTATATGTATGTGTATATATATATGTATATGTATGTATATGTATATGTATATGTATGTATATATGTATATATATATGTATATGTATATATGTATGTATTTAAATAGCCACATGTTGGTGTTTCCCCCCCATTGTTGATAACTCTCAGGGTCAGTCGAGCAGAGCAGATAACAAAAGTCATGTGCTCTGCTCAGCTAGTTGTTGAGCAGCATTTAACAGCTGCAGGACTGTCCTGCAGTGATTTTTACCTCTGTAGATTCTGCAGGACAGAGCAGCCTCAGATAGAGAGATTTGCCAATCATAAACAGTAGACAAAGAGATGTGGGGAGTAATGAGTGTTGTTTGAGTTACCTTATTAACCTTTTGTTGTGACTGAGTTTCTGCAGCTTATCAGTCTGTGTGATGGTTCAAAGTTTAACTGATGAGGCCGTAGTTGAGGATTTGCAACGTAGTTGAGGATTTGCAACACAGCTGCGGGCCGCCCTGCATGAGTCCTCCTTTGTCTGAGGCGTAGGACTGTAATAATGGATCTGTATGACAGAAGCACTCATTGTATACTCTTCTATAATCCACATCTGCAATGCTTTATTAATGCAACATTTTCATAAGAAAAGTTTCTCCCACTTTCAATTTCCTTGTGATTGTTAATAATGTCCTAAGAATGACCTTCCTCTTCAGATTTCCACCTTGCCTGGCCAGAGAAACAGCAACCATGTCTTTAAATGGCCACACTGTGAGCAAAGAAACATGGGATTCTCACAACAAGATGGTGCTGGAGCCTCTGTGTGTCAGCGACTCTGAGGTTTGTGTTCCGTTGATTGTTAAAAATATCTTACTTTATCTACGCCCACATTCTGGAGATTGTGGTGATGATTCAGTGGGATCAGCAGTACTAACAACCCTCTCAAAAAATAGCTTAAAGGGCAGCTATTTGTTTGACGTTACACAATTTTATTTTAGCACTGCAACTACTATTATTCTTGATCATTTACTTCTATTGTTGTGCTTTTTCCCCCACTAAAGAACTTGTGTGACAAATTGCTATTGCCCCCTGAATGATACAGTATTTGTGTATATTTATGTTTTAGGTGTTTACCATCATAAAGAAAGAGAAGCACAGGCAGACGTACGGTCTGGAGCTGATAGCGTCTGAGAATTTTGCCAGCAGAGCTGTTCTGGAGGCTCTGGGTTCCTGTATGAACAACAAATACTCTGAGGGATATCCCGGTCAAAGGTGCAAGAATTAATGAAGTTTGTCTATGAAATTCCAACGTTTGATTATGTCCTATAAGTGGTGCATTCTGCTTTGTCCTATCTAATCAGTATGATCCATGTGTTCAGATACTATGGTGGTACGGAGCATGTGGATGAGCTGGAGAGACTCTGTCAGAAGAGGGCGCTGGAGGCTTATGGTCTGGACTCTGAGAAATGGGCAGTCAACGTGCAGCCATACTCAGGTATCAAATAGAGATTTAACATCTAAAACTTTGTTACTGTTTGGTGTAGAGCTTGGCTGATGCAAGGTTCAACATTAACCATGACCCTGCCTGTGGCCACAAAACGTTGTCCTGTTGTCCCTCTTGCAGCTTCTTCTTCGTTCGTCTCTCTGACTCAGCATACATTTGTTTATGCTTCTCTGTAAGGTTCACCTGCTAACTTCGCTGTCTACACGGCCGTTGTGGAGCCCCATGGCAGGATCATGGGACTGGACCTTCCTGACGGAGGTCACCTGACACACGGCTTCATGACTGAGAAGAAGAAAATCTCAGCAACGTCCATCTTCTTTGAGTCTATGCCGTACAAGGTACAAAACAATCGCATGCATTTGTTAACACACTCATCCATGAACAGTGTGAACAATAACAGATAATAGAATAGTTCATTCTATCTTAAGAAGTGGCTTTCTGAAACACATTTTAAATTTCTAGTAGTTACTGGAACAAGTTAAACAGTGAAATGAACAATGAAAGTGTGTGCACATGGTAATGGCCTGGAAAAAGATGACAAAACAAGACCGTCTGCTGCCAGTGTCCAGATTCCTATAGGCAACTAATTTGCAATTGAGATTTACATTTACTGACAACAGATTAATAATCTCATAGTACAGAGAATAGAAAAGATCGAAGAGGTGGAGACTAGCATTTGACTGACACCAGAGACCTTTGACCTTGAGGCTTTGTCTGAGACTAGAGGTCAGTGTTTATATTTGTAAATTTTAACCAGGGTCCTCTGATGTTTCCTCGGCTGGCTTCAGTAGCATTAGTTGTCTGAATTCAACCATTCCTTTACCATTCTTTTGTTGCCATCTGTGGATATTGTAGGAAAAAACAATCTGTTAACAGTGAACATTTTGCAGATAAGTTTAGTGTTAACATTCTTCAATATAAACATATCTGCAAAATGTTTTGCAGTTCAGTATGAATGTTATGTCTGATCAAATGTAATCCAGACATTGCATTTCTTTAAAAGATATATTTGGCTGATTTTTAAAATGGTGTTGCATATAATTTAATTGTTGGGCTACTGCTTTGAGAAATGGAAATTAATAAACCTTACTGGTCATGTTGCTGTATTAAAATTAGATTCAGATGAGTGTTCACACAATATTGAGTAAGTAGAAAGCTAGTGGATAGATGCAGTAGATGATTCAGACAGATACTAGGGACTATGCATTCAAATTTTTTTTTTTTTTTTTTTTTTTTTTTTTTTTTTAAACTTAAAAATCAGACTTCAGTTTAGAAGTGTACTTCTAGCACAGCGGGCCTCTGGCCAAAGTACAATCCTTTTACATACTGTGCTGTGTTGTGCTTATGGTCTGTATATGTAGCTGTTTTGGTGTATTTGATACGATATGGTCTTCTTTTTAGGTGAATCCAGAAACTGGCTACATTGACTATGACAGACTGCAAGAAAACGCTCGGCTGTTCCACCCCAAACTCATCATTGCAGGTCCTATAGCGTTCACACACTCACACATTGCTTGCTGACTTCTGCTATTACTTGTTTACTTTCACACATTAAAACAAAATCATTGAAATAAGGAGTGTATTTCCAAAGATCCTGGGGGAAAAAAAATCTCATTCACCTCTGCGTCTTTCTCTTCTACAGGAACAAGCTGCTATTCCCGCAACCTTGACTATGCCCGCATGAAGCAGGTCGCTAATGAGAATGGTGCCTATCTGATGGGAGACATGGCTCACATCAGTGGATTGGTGGCTGCTGGAGTGGTGCCCTCACCCTTTGAGTACTGTGACATTGTTTCCACGACAACACACAAGACGCTGCGTGGATGCCGCGCCGGACTCATCTTCTACAGGAAAGGTAGAAACAAAATTTGACCCTTCTGCCAAACCAAAACTTTTTTTTTTTTTGTCATCAAGACTGCATTGGTACCATGTTATTTCTCTAGCTTTCTGTTTTTCTTGCCTCTGTCTTCCCGGTACCCTCCTCAAGGCGTGCGGAGTGTGGATGCCAAGGGGAAGGAGACTCTGTACAACTTGGAGTCTTTGATCAATCAGGCTGTTTTTCCTGGGCTGCAGGGAGGACCACACAACCACGCAATTGCAGGTAATACACCTCATTGCCTTTTTTTCACTTTTCTTGTGCTGTTTCATTATATTATGTCAGCATCTATCTCATTTAGGTCATGTTTTTCACTGGCAGGTGTTGCTGTGGCTCTCAAGCAAGCCATGACACCAGAGTTCAAGGCCTATCAGATGCAGGTTCTTTCCAACTGCAAAGCTCTATCCAGTGCTCTTATTGACCACGGCTACAAGATTGTCACTGGTAAGTGCCCCACAGCGCTGCTCTACAAACAAACAAAGCAGAAACGTATCTGTCAGTTGCCATTGTACAGAATTGAATTACATCTACCACAGAGAAAATGACAACGGATTAAACTTGCCTTTACTTCCTCCTTAACTACTTAAGGGCATTTGGAGAGATTGTTGTCAGCAAATAATGTAAACTGAGATAGTATGGCATCTTGCATGGGCATTTTGAGCCTGTTGGTACTGTTCAGACAAGAAGCACACGCTGATCTTTTTAGTGTTTCTCATAAGATTTGAGATGTTTTCTTATAATTACAAGATGCTAAGTCATAATTATAATTTGAAAAACATTTTTTTCCTTTTAATGAAGTTTTTTTTGCCTTGAAAATGCCAACCTCACATTAACTTATTCTTATATATATCCCTTTGGAAGCTCTTCTTGTAGTTTCATATGACAGTTAAAATATTTATAACCATATATCATTTTTAAAAACAAAGGGGGATGACCTACCATGTTTTTTTTTACCTATGGTGCAGTTGAATTGAGAAGGGGTCTGCGACAGCAGATTTCTGATACCAATTAATAATTTTATAGTGTCTTCTAATACTTTTATTCTCTTCCTGTGTAGGTGGCTCTGACAACCATCTGATCCTGCTGGACTTGCGCAGCAAAGGAACTGATGGAGGACGAGCTGAGAAGGTTCTGGAAGCCTGTGCCATTGCTTGTAATAAGAACACCTGTCCAGGTAGTGTGTGTGTGTTGTGTGCAAACAGGTGTAGCCCCTAGTGTGTACTCTTGTGGCAAAGTAGTCTGTCCTTTGTCATTGTGAATGATCCATGTAAATGTCTTGTGCCACCCTTAATGCTTCCACATCTGTGTGTGTGTGTGTGTGTGTGTGTGTAGGGGATAAGAGTGCTCTGCGCCCTAGTGGTCTGAGGTTTGGTTCTCCAGCTCTGACCTCCAGAGGCTTCGTGGAGGATGACTTCAGGAACGTGGCTGAGTTCATTCACAGAGGTAATCCTTGTTTTTTAAACTGAAGTTGCCAAGCTGTTCTTGGATTATTAGTGTCAAACTACCCAGTGTGCAACTGACCCAAATCATCACCCTATAAAACAACAAATAACAAAAACATCCTGTCACCAAGCTAAAATTTCTGTATTTATACAGTAAAGGTGGGCAGAAGCTAAAGATTCCACTTGTTGAAACTTGTAGTACAGTCAGCCGTTTTAAATCAGTTCACCATGAGATTTTGGGTGGATTAAGCAGTGTTTTGGTCTCAATTGCAATAATGTAAAACTCTGATTTTACATAAATTGCAATCTTTCTCCTGCAGGTATTGTGTTGACCTTGGAGGTTCAGGGAAGCCTGGATCCCAAGGCCACTCTGAAGGAGTTCATCCAGGCACTGGCACAGGGAGAGAAGTTCCAGCAGCGGATAGCAGAAATCAAGGCAGAGGTGGAGGCTTTTGCTGGTCAATTTCCCATGCCTGGCCTGCCTGAGCTGTAGAGGGCAGCAATTCAGACACTGATAACATGGCAATTTTGGTGGTGTGCTGTTTGAGTGTACACATTTTAAATTTGTCACTGCTCAAAGCAAGATGCTTCCTCATGGCTTTAAAGTTCAGTTGCAGATTTGTTTTAATGGAAAGAGATTTACAGATTTCATTGGCCTCCAGTTATTCAGTGTCACTACAGTGCCTTTGCCATTTTAGACAGGGATTTGTTTTCCAGCGTGGCTTTGGTCTTGAATGTCACAATGTAATTTAAGCTTTAATCTGGTCAGATCACAATTTCTTTATTAAAAATACAATTCCAAAGTTACTGTACTGCAGACTGATGCACAAAGATGAACATTGTCATACTGTAGAATAAATACAATTGGATAAATAAAACCACAATTGTTACAAGTAAAAAATTAAACAGTTGCTGTGTCTGATCTGTCAATGTGACTGCAAAAAACTTCAGTCATCCCTGGATATAAATACTGCAATAAACCTTGCCTTGGACTGGAGGATGTAGTGTGCCTGACCCCACAAGATCTGCTACTGTGGGCGCACAATTTTTGAAGGTTGGTAAAATAAGTGAGTAATGTTGTGAGGCTTATTAACACTAGCTAATTGCTAGGTAATATTTAAAATGGCTAGCTTTGTGCCAAGTGGAGCAAAATTAACATCATTAGCTAGCTAAACATGAGGGATTCTATGTGTTACATGCTACCACATGGCTAACATTAGTGACAGTATTAACTTCATAATCAAGTCAGATAAATCATATATTTCCACCATATAGCTAATATAGAAACAATTACCAACATACTTAAATTATTGCTGTGGTGCAAGACTTCATTGTTTTGTATAAAGTCAAAGACATTACCACTTACCAGTTAAGGGTAGCTAACAGATATCTTAATGTCATCAACCTTCCCCACATAATGTTACAGTTGGGAAAGGGTTTATTTTGTTGTATATGATGTCCACTTTGGTAATTTGTATATTTGTAAATATATATATATATTAAAAAAACAGTAGTACATTTTACTTAACTGGAACTGTAGAACTCATTAACATGATTTACCAAACCACTCGATGATCGTTTAGTCTTGCCTTATTCCGTCAGGTCAGAGGTCAGTCTGCGCCTGCGCGCCTTGCGCCTAGCCTACCACTGGAGAGGAGAAGAAGCAGTTCGTGACAAACAAGAAGTTACAGACCGACCAGTATTCAGGGCTTTTCTTTAAAGCAGCCCCATTACGCTACACAGAACCGCCATTATTGTGTTTTCTCACCAGGGAGCTCGCAATTGTTAACTTATCGGTTAGCCTAGCTAGCCTCGTTAGCTGGTTAATGAAGAACTTACTAGTTAACTAGCTCAACTTCAAGCTAGCTAACCGCAACGGACTTTTCTTTTTTGATCGGAGCACGACAAACTAAAACAAACATGCAGGATTTACTGGCTACCGTGGATCACATCAAGTTTGACTTGGAAATTGCCGTGAAACAGCAGCTAGGAGCACAGCCCCTGCCCTTTCCCGGCATGGACAGTAAGTGATTGGATGCTAGCTGGTGCTTAGCCACTGTAGGTAAACTATAAGAGTACCGTAACATTAGCTAACGGCAGGTTGACACGGTTCATGTTAGCTTTGTGTACCCTCAGTCCCATTTCGTTATTAAGGTTGTGATAATGTGTGTCCCTGCAGAATCCGGATCTGCTGTGTGCGAGTTCTTTATGAGAGCAGCTTGTGTGAAAGGTAAAAACACAACATTTCAACACCTGTGTCAGTCATGCCTCCTAGCGGTGTCACACACACACACACACACACACACACACTAGAATAACAAAATGCCTTTTTTTAAAGCGATAATCCAGAAATGTAGCATTTCAAATGAATCGTCAAAACTAAAGGCAGCAAAGGCAGAGTTACCCTGACTTTTTAACAATTAGTTGAGCTTCAAAAACACTGGATATTACATTTCCCACAATGCAGCCTGATAATTACACCCTGCCTACCTGGCCAAACACGTCTGCGGTCACCAACCTTTTCTTATCTTCCAATACAGTAACTAAAATACTAATTAACATGATCAAATGTTAAAAACAATACCAGTTAAACCTACAGGAAAATGTATATAAAATGTTGAAAAGATAAAAATGTAAGAACTGACAATATTGTATTATCCCAAAATAAAATTCCAGAATAAAAAGAGAGGTCTTTAATTTCTTTTTAAAAAATCCAAAGGAGTTTGCTGTTCTAAAATCCAGGGGAAGGGTAATTACAGTTTAGGGCCATAAAAACAGAACGCATCCTCACTGACTTTACATCCATCCTGCTCATTGGGCTGTTTTTTAAAAAAATGTTTCTTTAACATCCCTCCCTTTTAATTCTGTTGTAACCTGCCAGTTGTTTTGAGTGACTATTTGTGAAAAATATTAGCTGTCAGCAAGACATGGACTGCCCAGCAGCAGGGATTAAAAAGGAAAGTTGTGCCATTGTTTGTATTGAATAATTTTTTCTTTGCTTCCACTTCCAGGTGGGATGTGTCCGTTCCGTCACATCAGTGGAGAGAAGACGGTGGTGTGTAAGCACTGGCTCAGAGGACTGTGTAAGAAGGGAGACCAGTGCGAGTTTCTCCATGAATACGACATGACCAAGATGCCCGAATGCTACTTCTACTCCAAGTTTGGTTCGTTGGCTTGATGTTTTATAAGACCGCATAGATGAGCTCAGTTACTTTATTTGCCTTGTGACTGTTGATCAGCACCATGGATTATATATAAAGATGGATAACGCGTCTCCACTTCCTCCCATTGTACAAAATGAATCCAAAATACTCTGGATACGGGTGCTGCCATCTTGTGCTGGTGACGTCGTTTAGAGCTGGGGTGTCAAAGTCCTGCCTGTATACTCGCCTGATGCAATTACGAGCATACCAGCATTATGATGTGACAGTCCCTTTTTATATTATCAAAAAACTAATTAAAACCAAACATCAGAAAAATTAACACTTGAACAAACATCACCAGTGTGATAAGAACTACCTAAAATGACAGAAACCATCTTTGGCCGATGTCCCATTTGCTAACATGGAGGAGGCGGGTTTATTACATATACTGCAGCCAGCAACCAGCGGGCGATCAAGATGTTTTAGCTTCACTTTTGGGGAGGTGTCATGCTGTCCCTCTATATATACGGTCTATGATCAGCAGCCAGCGTGTATTCCATTAATGTTTTGTGCCTGTTTGTGTATTAACCCTAACAGGTGAGTGTAGCAACAAGGAATGTCCATTCCTGCACATTGATCCAGAGTCCAAGATCAAAGACTGTCCCTGGTATGACCGAGGCTTCTGCAAACACGGTAGGTCCTGCACAGTGGTGGACGTAAACGTTCCAGCAGTAATTATATTATCACTCTCCCTAATAATACATCTTTATGCACAGTCTTCCCCTGCTGGTTTGAATTTCTTCGTCAGCAGCAAAACAGCGTCTTTACTTCCTGTTCAATCTTCTTCCATTTTCTTGTCTCAGGTCCCGACTGCAGACACAGACACACAAGAAGGGTGATCTGTGTGAATTACCTGGTGGGCTTCTGCCCACAAGGAAAATCCTGTAAATTTATGCAGTACGTTACCATTTTTATGTTATTCCTACATAATAGAAAGGGTTTTGGTGTGTTATATTACACCACTTGTGACCTTTTTCAGCACTGGACTTTGCAATTTTAGATGGTTCTCTCTCTACCTTATTTATAGGATGAATTATGTCCTCTAGTAAAATATTCTTTAGACAAAAGATTGAGGCAGCAGTAAAATCAAAATAATTGGTCATTTCATCTTTAGAGTTGTGTAGATTTAACGGTGAGATGTTCTTCTACAGCCCTCGTTTTGAATTGCCTATGGGAGCTTCTGAACAGCCTCCTCTACCACAGCAAATCCAGAACCAGACAAAGGTAAGGGGACACCCAGATACACACATCTGTATGTATAAATGATGGGCCATGACTGTCGATTAATTCAGGAAGTACAGTGTGGAAATTAAACTATAAACAATTCCTCTTTACTTGCTTCTTACTGCAGCCTGTGCCAACCATCGGCCGCTCGTCGCTCTCTCTAATCCAGCTGACTAACTCCAGCCCAGGCCAGCGGCCGCAGAACCACATGCCGATGGCTTCTGTTCAGCAAAATAACATGACTGGCAACAGAGGGCCTCGGCCACTGGACCAGGTCACCTGCTACAAGGTGAGTCATCTGAACTTTTGTCTGCCAATATGTAGTTGTGTGTTAAAAAGCAATTTTAGACACCGGTCTCCCTAGTTGTAAATATGAAGGCTGACATTACTTGCCTTAAAGCAATAGTTTGCTTTCTTGCTGAGAGTTGGATGAGAACACCAGTCATATCAAGTAAATATGAAGCTTCAATGCGATTTTGTTAAAAACTCAAAATGGTAAGCTTTACATGAATACTACATTTCAGAAAGTTGTTTGGGAGCGTTATATGACTAACACCACACATTTTGAGGCCCTAGCATCATTTAACCAGGTTTTAATGTTAAATGTACTGTATGTATTGTGATACACAAAATGAACCTGCTTAGATGTTGGCATTACTGGCTGATAATCCAGTTCCAAACTTGCTTCTTCTGTGAGGAATTTCTCCTTTTCTGCACCAACATGAACATACTTCCAAATATAATTTCTACTGAATATACTATGTGCCAATTCCATCTTTCTCTTGCTTTTAATAAGGAGCCATTACTATGTTCATTCTTTTGTCTTCCCTGTGTTTGTAGTGTGGAGAGAAGGGCCACTATGCCAACAAATGCACAAAAGGCCACCTTGCCTTCCTGAGTGGACAGTAACCATCAGCCTTGAGGTCACCAGTGCTGTAGCTCAGCCCCCCCCACCACCACCACCGATATGAGTAGAGGAGACGAGAGGAAGAGCAACAGGAGAGGAAGTCTGTTTGTTCCACAGGTTCAAGTTGAACTTAAGACTTTAAACTGCCACTATTGTGTGTAGCCACTTTGGGCAGTAGGAAAGAGAAACCGTTATTTCTAACCATGGATACATGAAAACAAGCATAAATGAGGTCACAATCTGAGTGGCTGTGGTAGAATGACTTGGCTTGTGGATTTCTCTAGTTTTCTACAATCTTTGTACTGGACAACGCACTGAATATTTACATAGACGTCAGACACCCAGGGTCCAACAGAAGTGCTGTGCTATGACATGTCACTGTTTCCTTGTAGGATATTCATGTTTCCTTTGGCTCATGTGACTGCATCTGTGACGCATCTGTGACACACCAGTGCTTCTATTCTGTCCGACTGTAAATCACATTTTAAAAAGCCCAGAGATGTGATTACTGCCAGTAGGAATGTAAATTGATGCCATTTGTACTCCCACCTATCCTGTATTGTACCACCTAAAATCTTCTGTTCTGTCTTGAACATTTTAAATCCTGGAAATAGTTCTGTTGTGTCATTAGTTCTGAATACACTCATATACATAATTCAAATTTTACCTAAGAGGATATGTGGGGTACAGCAATTTGGCTCAGCTCCAACAAAAAGGCATCTCAGGCTACATTTCATTGTGTTGACAGTCTGTACAGTGTGTACAAATAAACATTTGTTACAGATTTACCTGTTTTACTTGCATAAAGTTACCACACAGGCTGGCTACACTTGGGAATTGTAAAACTAAACTCAAAACATGATATCCAACAAATCATTACTTTTATTGGTCACAACGGTCACATATTGAACACAAAGCTGAAAGTAGAAAGAGCAGGGGGAACAACAAGATCCAAGTTCAACCCCGGAAGGTTTTGATGTCTTCTGAAGGGCTTCAGTGGTACTTCCTCCAGCGATCATGTTCTGTAAGAGAAAAGGAAGCAAAGAAAGTCCCAATTAGTGAGGTATTGTAGCTAGTTTGAGACAGACATTTCCTCTTAAGAAAACTCCATAGTAAAAGGTAAAAACTTCCTAAACAGGAAGTGCGTGTATATATGTCTTACTGATGTGATCGTATTCCCAGGTGTAGCTGAGGGCCATGTAGCCAACCAGCAACATAGCTACACCACCGATGCCTCCCCTCCTCACGTTAATGTACTTGTTGTAGTATCTGTCGTGGCCTGGAAGAGGGGCAGACGAGAAAACAAACTGAAAACAGTACAACGACATGCAACACATCAACTCATGACCTGAATACAAATACTACATTTAGTCTTAATGCCCTCTGGATGTTTAACATCTCACAAACTAGTTAGCTTGGTGAATTACTTGCACCAAAAACGCAGGGATTCTAAAATTGGGACCTTATTTTTCTGAGTTTCTCCTAACTCAACCAGTTGGGAACTACTTTTAGCCTCAGGATGTTGAGTGAATGCAGCCCCTGAGCTGCCCTCTAACAAGCGGTTGAACCGATTTTTCTCAACCATTACTAAAATGGCGGCAGGGAACATTATGCTGTGCATGCTGATAAGAGTGAAAGCACAACATCCTGTGTTCCCTTATTTTAGTTAAAAGAATACTTATTTTTAACTGCAGCTGAAACAGATTTACTCACAATGTCCAACCCAATATTTGAGAAAGTTAAACCATTTTAGGAGCTACAAAAATTCCAAAATTCCATAACTGCTGTTAGGTTTGCTTTCTCACTACAATTTAATGATTTGGAAAAGGAGGCAAGGTTCCTTCTGCTGTTTTGTTGGAAAATGGTTACTTTCAGAAACATCTAAGAAAGCCTGTAATTCACAAATCGGCTATATTGAAAACAGCACCTCATTTTTGGGATAGAAACAAACTTAAGATCAGAACCGAGTTTTAGTCCAAACAGGTTCCCTCACCCCTGCGTATGGCTGACAGGATGCCGTTGGGAGTGAAGTCTCGACCTCCAACCCAGCTTCCCAGCTCGCCCAGTTTCACATCCATCAGTCGCTTCTCAACTACGGGAACTGGTCAGGAGAGGAGACAACGAAGACAGTTTGATTACATGGTGTCATAGTGAGCAAAACATGCTGTAGCTCTGGTAGTTGGCTCTCATTTAGGCAGATGGGTGTAATTTACACTTTTAATCAACCAAATATTTGCAGCTAAAAAGTAAATCTGCCAGAGCTGAAATGATTGGTAACTTAATTGGCGGACAGAAAAGAAATCGGAGACAATTTTGAATATCGACTGTTTAAGTAATTTTTCAATCAAAAACGCCAAACATTTCCTGCCAAATATTAACATGTGTAGCTTTTATTTGTCTTTTTGTGCCATTTAATATCTTTGTCTTTTAAAACAGGCAATGTGCAGGTCCCCTTGGACTATCAGGACTTATGGGCATATTTAACCGTTTGACATTTTAACGACAAACCAATTCGAAAAAAATAATCATTAATTGCAGCCCTGAATCTGAAGAGCATTCAGTTTACAAATATACAGGTTTGAAGCCATATTTTGAAGCCATGTTTGACATTTCACCGGTGTGTTTTTATTACAACTACTATGAATAAAATATTCTTGAACCCACCGTTCAAAACAGACTGTATAGCAAAGCACGGCCTTTCGTGTTTTAATTTGTTACGGTTAAAACTATTTTAGGATTACTATGAACCAAGGAGAATATTAAAGTTTGGAGTATGTGCTGTGTTTGTATGCTAACTTACCGTGCAAGCTAGCCGAACGAAACCGTTACAGAACGTAAAGATGTAAAGACAGCTTAATTAGGACAGCTTCGCCCGAGTTGCAAGAGTCAATTCGAAACTTTGTGGTCACGGAACATGATAGTGAAATGTCCTAAAAGCTGCTCGCAGATGAATTTCAACTGAAAGCTGCCAATGGCACGCAAAGTCCTTGACGTGACTCAAAGGACTCAGTGCGGCCTTCTGTCAGACAAAAACCTCTGAGTGAGTCACTGGTGGTCTCTCAGACGGAAAAACACACACGGTCTGTGAAAATATACCAACAACAAAACACTCCATAGAGAACGTTTGTGATGGGTTTTTTTTTAGCAGAGGGCACGCAGTCTTACCTGGTTTGTCCGCCATCTTGACCGGTGCAGAGGGTTCGCAGCGGGGGATGATGGGAATAAAAGGAAGAGGTGCATTATGGGAGAGGGTGTAGCTTTTGAATATGTCTGCTAGAGGGCAGCAGAACAAATGAAATCACAACAGCACACATTATACAGAGGAGTGTTTCTGTTATTTATCCTACCCTTGTTGATATATATATATATATATATATATATATATATATGTATATGGGGTTTACAAAATAATAGAAACACCTGGAAAGATATTTTTTCATAATTTTATCAGCTAATCCATTCATTAACAAAGTATTGGCCAGAAAATGATCTTGGATTGCAGCCCTTGTCATAGCCCATATACATATGTAATGATGGGTTGCAAGTAAACATGTCAGATCTCATGTATACTGAAATCATCACCTGGAGGCATTACTACACTGGTCTCTCCTGACACTCTATCGGAAGAATGTTTGTTTTTTCTTTTCAAGAGAAAGCAGCCGATCAATGTGCAGCACAACAGCCAGTAGCACTGTTATACATAATGTACCTGAAGATATAGTTAAGATCTTATTCAGGCTGGTGTTTGTGTGTGTGAGTGGCAGAGGTGGTGCTGTGGTAGTTCAGGTCCCTTCTCAACACGCCCACCGATCAATACACCCCTCTTTATCTCATCTCTCTCTCTCTCTCTCTCTCTCTCTCACACACACACACACACACACACTGAGTGAATTAGGGTGTGTAGTAGTGGTTTTGGCCTTCATCCAACATGGAGCAGCAGCCTCTTTCCTTTATTAGACTGATTTTCCTGCTGCACTCTAATGACATTCATTAGATGGAGGACTCATATAGACATCCAACACCCACCCTGCTTTCCCCCCTCTTTACCCTTTTCTCTGCTTCTCTCTCTAACTCACCACACAGGCACACATAATAAACATATACACACATTTACTGTTGAACACTATTCAACATCTCTCTGATTTGGTTCATTTTTATAGTTATAGTTATAGTTATAGTCATGGATAAAACTTTAGTCTTTGATGATTCAGCTCTTTTTACTGCATGTTGACCCATATGTTTCTTCTCTTCTCTTCAGATTTGCCGGATTTGACTGACACCAAATAGTCCAATCAGAGCCTCCCGTCCACCCTGTTGTCAATAAAAGTAGCTCCTCTCCTCTCCTCTCCTCTCCTCTCCTCTCCTCTCCTCTCCTCTCCTCTCCTCTCCGCTCCTCTCCTCTCCTCTCCTCTCCTCACGAAGGTCACACTCAGTCACATACTCAGTTGAACCAACATCTTGTGTCTGTCTGATTTATACACACATAGTGGGCCAGAACCCCTAATCCAATCTCACTCGGTGCCATTGAGAAGCCAGCACACGCCTCCAGAGGTGGCAGACTCCCAAATGCACTCATCGAACACCTACACACACACACACACACACACACACACACACACACACACATACACACTCACAGAGGCAAACATACAGAGACATAAATGTGCAATGACAGACTGAAACACTCTGCGACCACGCTGAGATAGACAGACACAAAATCACACACATGCATGCACATAAATTTCATTTGGGCTGTAAAGGTTACCAACAACACTGTAACATAATCTCATTTAGGGAGTAAACCCATAAGCAAAAAAGACCCTGTGGTCCAGCTTGTTTATTGGTTTTGTTTGTTTGTTATAGCGCTGCCTAGGGCCTCACTGCACTTCAGAGTGTACCAGCTACACACACACACAGACAAAAGCACGAGGGGACGCATGATTTTATTCCACCTCAAGAGGCAGGTGCCCTCAAGGTCTGCCACAGAGACAGCTCTTTGAAGCTGATGGAGAGAGATAGAGAGCAAAAGAACAAGTGATGGAGGGAGGGGGAGAGAGAGGGAGTTGGATTGTGGGGGGGGGGGGCAGACAGGGATGAAAGAGGCTGAGGGAAGAAAAGAGATGAAGACTGCGAGCACAAAAGGAAAACTGGAAGTGGAAAGAGAATGATGGAGGGAGATGAAAAAATAAAGGAGAGAAAAGAATAGAGGACTGAGCCCATGTCTGCACACGGCTCCCTAATACACATGACCTTTAAACAGACAATTTCCCAGTTGTTCCCTGTTCATCCATCCTTCATGCTTCACATCTTCTTTCATTTCATTTTCTTAGACTTTCCCCTGTCTTTTCTTTATAATCGCCACTTTTTTTCTCTGCCCTTGTCAGAGATTTCTCTTCTCCCCCATCTGTAGCTGTCTCTCACTTCCTGTTTTCCTCTCTTTCCTCGCGCTGACATGATTTCTCTGCTCCTCTATTTCTTCTCTTTTGCCCTCTGTGCCTTGCTCCTTTTTCTTTCTCTTATTTCGCTCCTTGTCACAAATGTCATCTCCTCCTCCTCTCAGTGACCTGTATTTTTCTTATTCTTGTCCTCTGTCCTGGTCAAGAGCTCACAGGTGGACAGACGGCCAAAAATCAGACAGATGGACAGGCAGATAGGCAGGCAAGAGGGATGGGCTGTGGGTAATAAGTTTATCCACTCTTTTATTACTACAACAGTCTCATTAGAGCTGTGGAGATCACCAGGGGAGCTGCTAAAAGGAGCTGGCTGGCCTGATGAGGGTCCCAGAGGAAACATGTGTGTGCATGTGTGTGTAAGACAGACATAGAGGAATACAGAGCGAGAGAGAAAGATGATACTACATGTGGCTCCACAGGGACCATTTCATTCCTCACAGCGATAATGGCTTTAGCCACTAAATCAAACTTTCCCATTCACATTCACTCACACACTTTAATGTAATGGCTGCTAATGGCACGTTGACTAATCGAAGCTACACTTCTGCAGAATATGAAACAGCACAATGAAGAACAGACCTGCAGTGCACCTCAGCTGTAGCTTATATTTGGTAGTGGACAAAGTATTTGTAGAGACTTATTTCTTCTTCACTGTCATACAGTACCATATAATACATAAACTGCTTTGCTCAAGGGCATCAGGGGGCCACCATGAGGTTCACGTATGTGGTTTTGAATGAAATGTTTCAACTTGGATGGATTGCCATGACAATTGGGTCAGACATTCATGCTCCTATCCCTTAACTTTCCATCTAGCGCCATCATCAGGTCAAATCTTCAGCTTGTCCAATACTTTGGTTTATGACCAAAGTTAAAAGCTGAAGTTGAACCTGGTAAACATTATAACATCAGCATGTTAACATTGTCATTGTGGGCATGTTGGCATGCTAAGAATTAGCTCAAAGCACTGCTCTGCTAAAGTACAGTCTCACAGAGCTGCTAGCGTGGCTGTAGACCCTTCCTGTTTAATTTTAATTGCTATAAATGTCTGTAGCAGTTACTTGTTTCCTAAGTGACCACTGCATGACAAAATGAACTGGGGAACCATGTTGTCTGCTTGGCAGAGGAAGGTCAAGTTGACCTGGCCTCAAGCCTCAGCAGCAGCAGATTACACGCAGATTGGTGCAATTTCTTTATTGTGAACTACTGCAGAGCCGAGGACAGAGGAAAATAAAATTACAGTACAAACACACACACACACACACTCACTCACTCAAACACACATCGAGGACACAAAAGGCCCGCACACACTATGCACAGATGTGTAGTTGAAATGGTGAAGGGGCTGGTGGTTACATAGCAACCTTTAATAAACAACGGCTGTAAAATGGAGACAATGATAATGAGAGACACAGAGTGAGAGAGGGGAGTCATTGAACTCTGGCTCTCTGAGTGTCTCTGAGCTGTGGTTACATGGTGTTAAGTTTCAGAGCAGGGATTTGTTAAGGACGTGTGTGTGTGTGTGTGTGTGTGTGTGTGTGTGCGAGCCTACAGTGTGTTTAACAAAGCTCTAAAAGCTTGAGCTTACTGAAAGAAAAAGCACACACACACACAAACAAAACGACACAGACACACGCATGCACAGAGCCAAACCGCTCCAGAGATCATGTATCATATTTAAAAAGGAAACAGTAAAACAGAACAGCAGAACTATGAATAGAAATATCTAGGCAATGAAAAAAGATTTCTCTTCTCTGTCTGCCGCTTCCTATCTATCTATCTATCTATCTATCTATCTATCTATCTATAATGAGATAAGATCGATACCACTGTCATGTCTGTACGGTAAAGAAGAAGCTACAGCCAGCAGCCAGTTAGCTTAGCGTAAAGATTAGCATATTTAATACGTTATATCTTGATATTATGAAGAAATGAAATATCATTATGAAGTGGTAATTAATGAGCTTTAGAGGTGCTGGTAGGTGGGTTTTGTTACCTATTGGACAGAGCCATGCTAACTGTTTACCCCAGTTTCCAGCCTTTATGCTAAGCTAAGCTAACCAGCTGCTGACTGCAGCCTTATATTACACAGACATGATAGTGGTATCAATCCTCTCATGTAACTCTCTGTAAGAAAGTGAATAAGTGAATTTCCCAAAATGTCAAACTGTCATTCTTACTGTAGAAACATTTACGGTCAATGGTTATTTGGGATTAAAATGAGTTTTTAGACATACAGATTAAATGACCTGTATGTGTTGTTTGAATGCAGCTGTATGTGTGTGTATGTGTATGTGTCACAGAGAAAAACGCAGAGAGAGACGCTGTGCTACGCCTGCATCTTCGTGTAATTCCAGCCCAGAACAGATCGTAGCCAACCATAACAATAGTGTGGATTTTCCTCAAGTGCTTTCCAAGTGCTCGAGGCACTTTCCAGTTTTCACGGCTACTTAGAGTGTGAGTGTGTGTTTGTGTGTACTCTGCTTGAGTGTGTTTGCAGTCTCATTCGCGCTCGTCCAAGACACAAAGATAGAGATCATTTGTGCATGTGTGAGTGTGTATCTGTGCAGCCTACAAAAATAGAAGGAACACGGCTTTATATATGTGTGTGTGTCTGCATGTGCACACTAATATTGCCCATATTGTGGGGACATATTGTAGATCTGTACTGACAGTCACATTGTGGGGATAAAAGCTAGTCCACAAGAAATTCCATTTAGGAATTTCATTATTACCAAATGATTTGTTGTTGTTGTTTTTTTACTTTAACACATGCTATAATTTATATAGCTTTAATAGCTTTAAAGCAAAGGTACCAATGTGGACAGAGCCAGGCTAGCTGTTTCCCCCTGTTTCCAGTCTTTGTGCTAAGCTAAGCTAATTGGCTGTGGCATCATTTTTGACACAGACATGACAGTGGTATTGATCTTATCTCACTCTCACTGGAATAATCGTATTAACTATCCAAATAACTATCCTTACTATGGAGTAGTATGGCTAAATTCACAACAAGGTCCCAGATTCGGCAAGCAGTGACCTCTCTCTCCAGTCCACACTGTTTCACGGCATGTCTCTTTTTATCTCTGTCTGTCTGTCTCTCTTTGTCACACCTCAATAGTGTCAGTAGTCTCTGTTTCTCTCTGACTCTTTCTTCCGCCTCCCATTTCCCTCCAAATAGTACACTCTGCTCTCTGTAGTCTGTTATAGCTTTCTCTGCTTGCTCTTGTGTGAACTCTCCTTTTCTTTTTCCTGCCCTGGAATCTCTTTTCTCCCTCTCTTCCTTCTGTCTCTCTGTCTCTCAAAAACAAATTTCTCACCGCAGCTACTCTTCCCCTTCGCTTTCGCTCTCTTACTTTATTTCTCCGTGTCTTCATCCACCCTTCGCTCCATGTATCTTCACCTCTGCCCCTGTGATCTCCTCTCTTCCACCTCCCCTTTCTTCTTCATCCCTCCCCCCTCTCCATCCTCGGATCCCTCTGCCTCTGCACCTACACCTGTCTCATTCCTTTCATCCCTCTTCTTCTTATTCACCTGCCTGCCTTGCACATCGTCCTTGCCTTCCTCCCGCTGCCTATTTCTTTCACTCTTCATTCCTGTCTTCCTCTAACCGTGGGATAGTATTATGGCACCATCTGTCTCTCTCCCTCTTCAAATTGTTTTGGCGTTTTAGTGGCTTTGCTCTACTTTTCGTGTCATCATTTCTTTAATTTGCCCAAGTTCTCTCCATTTCACTCTCCGTCTTTCTTTACCTCTGTCTGCAGAGATGATAGGTGGTAGTACTATCAGTATGCAGAGTCATGGTGCTCTGGCTCTGCCGTCATTGACTGAACCAGCAGCTAAATATAGACACTGTTGAGGCTCAGCATCTTTACCGGCTGGAAGGAGGGTTGGATGGGTGGATGGATGGGTGGACACGCACACAAACACCACTGTGAGCTAGTGTTAGAGACATATAGTGGACGTTCACGATAAAGCAGTATGATATGAATGCATATGGGCACACACGGCAGGAGTCAAACACACACACACGTCGGCATCTGCATAGATAAAAAGGTTGAAAGTACGCACACACACACATACTCATTTACATGCACATACAGACACTTCTGTCAGTACAGTCCCAGTATTGGTTGTACAGAAAGATTATTCCATTTGAGTGAAGGAGGCCTCCATGACCCAGCCCTGGATAAGCGGAGAAAAAGGGATGGATGGAGTGAAGGAGGCGTAACATGGTCTGAGGTTTTTACACATTTACAACAGAGAGCTGGTGGGAAATATTTATGGGACACCCCCCCCCACACACACACACACACACCTTCAAATCGACAGTAACTCGTTCTTTTCTGGACAGACTGCTGTAGGCTAAAAGAAAATGACGAACTATGACTATTCAACATGCAGCATAAATCCAGAGCTGCAAGATAAAGCAACAGACAGACAGAGAGAAAGGCAGGCATGCAGCCAAATGGAGAGAGCTAGACAGGCAGGATGACATGCAGATAGAAAGACAGAAATTTGGCAACTCAATTATAACCCAGGCAGACAGGTAATGTGAGAGGCAGACAGGTAAACAAACAGCCAGCTAAAGAGTTGAGCAGGCAGACGACCAGAAGACAACGCCTCTGTGATCCAGAGGATTTCACGCAGATTAAATTCATCTCAAGATCGTGTTTCTGGACCAGCATCACAACGCCTGCTGTGTCACAGGATATGTTTGTGTGTCTTGTAAAGAACAGTTTGGTCGGTGAAACACACATTAGTGTTGTTTCATTGTCTGGACCTTGCCGTTTCAAAAACAGTTGGCATTTTGAAGCATTGCTTTCGCTTTTGTTGCTGCAGTTTTGTATATTTTTGTCACTGTTACTGTAAATTGTGATTTATTCCAGTGGATAGCCATAGGAAACGGAAAAGAAGTTTGAAATTAAATATAATTTATGTGTTAAAGGTCACTTATCATGAGTATTTAGGCCTGTCCACTCTATTTAAAGGTTCAGTTTTAACCTCTAGTAGTGCTATGGGGTTGTTTCTGTATGAGTGGGTCCTCGTTTTGTTTGTCTCACACACGCACACAAGGACGCTAACGCATGAGCTCGCGCGGGTGACGTGGTACGGAGTCCTGCCAATGGTTTTACACTCTTTCACTGATCAACAGTTGGCAATAATACACCTAGTTATGCTGCAATGCACCAACAAAGACACGGAAGAGGACGCCTGCAAGCTAGTAAACATGGATGGGAACAATGCCGGATTTAAAAAAAATCAGCTTTGCAAATGTTTCACAAGGAAGGAAATGCATTCAACATGTTTGTTAGACCTCAAGGTGACACACAACGAGTAACACTAAACTTAAACATAACCTTTGTTTATGTAAAGGTAAACTCCACAGGGTGCCTTTAAAGCATACAAATGATTTTACAGAAAATGCAGTTGGTGAGAAAATATTTATTTATTTCTCTCTCAAACTCAATCAACAGCCAGTAAGACTGGCAAAGGTTTTCCTTCTTTAACTCAAAATTGACAATTAGTAATTCAAAAGTTAAATAAGAATAAAAGTCTACTATAGGAGTATACTCATAGGTTAATTAAAATACCTTAAGTGTGTGCAGCAAACACATACCTACAGCAAGATCCAGCCACTGAAAGAGTTTCACTTTTAAATATTTCTACATGTGGTTTTTGGCTGTTTCTCTTTCATTTGAGTGTCTTCGCCCATCATGATAGACATCAATAGATTAATTTTGCCTCATACGATATGTGCTGCTGAGCAGGATGTTGATGAAATCAGAAATAGAAACCCAAGATATCAAAGGGAATGCTCTCTACACATTTAAAAGATCGGAATCAGGATTCTGATGGTAGAAACCTTTTGTGTGGTACACTACATCATTAGAAGGTTAGGAAGAATTTAATTAGAAAGAATTTTGCATTAGCTGAGTCATCGTCAGAACATTTAACCATGTGTTTTATTAAGACAGAGGCACTAAGGTACGGATTCAAACCCACAACCTCACACGCTGTAATGCAGCTGCAGTGACAGATCCCAGGCCTGTTGTGCTGCACTGACAGCGCACCTTTAAGGACAGCTATACCATTTAGCTAATTCCCATCTGGCTCTGCTCCTCTATAGCAACAGTGGGGGGGGGTGCAGGATTACGGAGCCCCCTGCCAATAATAAAGCATTAGCATTTTGAACTGAACTGGTAAAACTGTCAAACAGACACAGGCCACAGTTGTGTCTGTGTGTGTGAATGTGTGAGACAGATTTGTTCCCTCTGTTGTCCCTTTCCACTTCCTTATCTGCTGTTTCCCTCATGCCTTGCACTCATGTGCTTCACATATCCTGCCAATGAAGCCAAATAAAATAGAAAAGAAACGACAAAAGCCGAAGAGACAGAAAATGGTGGGTTCTATGCTCTGAGAATTCAGTGACATTAAAAAGATGTTACCTTATTTTCACGTTACTTTTCACTATAACAATATACTGTAAAGAGAGGGTTTCTGTCTGTGGTGTATACTGCAGCTGCTGATCTTAATTTAATCATTGTTTAATAATGTATTATTTAAAAATTGTAATGCATTTTGCCCCCCCGCCTTTGAAATGTAATTTTAATCAGTTTGATAATACTTTCTATGATGTGTCTCTTAATAATTCAACACACGCCTAGAACGATGTGCAAACTGTATTCTGCAGGAAACACAAAGTTGATTAACATGCATTTAGATGATTTCATCCTCAGCTGCAATGGAGCTTTTGAAAAGGCTGATTGCAACAGATGAACAGCCAGAGGCAACACCCCTTCCCCCTGTTCCTTCCTCCCTCCCTCCCCCCTCCCCTCCCCTCTCCTCTCCTCTCCTCTCCTCTCCTCTCCTCTCCTCTCCTCTCCTCTCCTCTCCTCATCCATCCATCCACGCTTCCTTTCCTCTGCTGCTGGATGGTGC
>JAVQJF010009453.1:0-48108 GCA_036023855.1 Gadopsis marmoratus | reverse complement strand
TATTATTATGATAAAATGCATAATCCAAAAAGCACATAATCTAAAGTAAAATATAAAAACAACAATACATTCAAAAAGTATGATATGAAAATGCAAACTCTAAATGTAAAATCTAAAATGTCTAAAAAAACACTATGAAACCACAAAGAGTAAAAACTTAACCTTAGCTTAAATCATGTAATGTAAAATAAGCTAAAACATGGAACTTATCAATAACTGAACACAGGAATGGGAAATCATCTTAAGTCTTTAAACATATGACAGTTTTCATAAAAGAAAACACAATTTTTAAAATCATTACTGTGACTATGAATACTAGAAGTAACATAGCTTTCTACTAAGCAATTCAGGAATATAACTGGAGCCTACTGTTGAATGAACAGAAAACATAAATATATATATGAGATATATGAGAATATATGAGAATAATAAAAACATATAAATGCATGAAACGATAAAAGCAATCGAAAAATGTAAATTAACATAATGTGTAAAAAGCTTTAACAGAAACTTGTAAGAAACAGAATGAGACACACACAAACATAATTACACATATAGGCCTTGATTCACTTTCCAGGTTATTGTTGTAAATAAAGGTTCAAATGAAATCAATTCAAAATGTGATGCCACTTAAAATGTTTTATGAGTATTTTTCTAGCCTGCATGTTTTGTTGAACCAACAGTATCTGACTGAAATGGCTGAGAGGGAAAAACAGGCCACTAGAAACAATGTTAGAAAATAACTGTTAAATAGTCATTTGTGCCTAATTATTATACCATGCTCACTTTTAGAATCAGACCCAGACACTGAGAACTCTGCTGGAGCTGTAGAGCGCTTTTTCTGTTGTGTAAACTGGTAGAAGCGTGTGTGTGTGTGTGTATGTATGTGAATGAATATCTTTGCCAGTTCTGACTGTGTTTCGTCATATTTGCAAATTTGAAATTATTAAATGTATAACATATTATATACAAAATATATTTTGCTTTTCATAAACATCTCTGTACAAACATTTGCTTTTTGATTTTGTGTTGCGTGTGTGTGTGTGCGTGTGTGTGTGTGTGTCTGTGTCTGTTTTAGCCTGTCCTAGAAATGTCATGTGGCCTCTGTTAAATCCTACAGAGAGGTGCAGGTTGTGTCCTGGGGCGTTGTCTTGTTCTCTCACATGTTGCTGCCAAGTGGCCCCTGGTTTGTCTGTACAGGTAAACACACACTGTTAAATGCAACAAAGACATTTCCGCTTCACAACATCATTTGCTTGTTTGTGAAAGTCACCTCGACTGGCAATGTTGATTTATCGCCAAAACAAAATACAGATTTTCATGAAATTAGGAACTACATTTCAAATTAGGAAACAGAATTTCTTTCTTCTCTCACATCTAAATGCTGCTTCTGCATCTTGACCACAACGTATCAGAATTAGTCAAGCTGCACTACTGAAAGACAAAACAAAGAATCAACCACAATTATATTACAAGTCTATTGCTGGGTTGAATTAATATATTATGTTTACACACATAATTACACAATTAACAAATTATATATGAATGAATGATGAACAAAAAGGCATCGATTTTAGACACCAACAGCACTTAACCATGACAACACTGTTTAATTAATGCATTATATTTCTGCGTTTGATGTTGCTCACCATGTTTCATGTCCTCAAAAGCAGCCTCGTATACAGAAGTTCGTCCTGTACACAAAGCGTCGCCATCATCATCGCTCCACTGGCTGCTGTGGGAGTGAATCATATTTCAGCGCTTCTAAAATAATTTCCTCGAACAAAAATAGCAAGGGGTAATTCAATCAGAGCACTATGGGATGTTTAAAACGAAGTGTGCTGAATGAAGCCAGGGAAAGAGACGTCGAAATAGGGTCATTGATAATTAAACAGCCGAATACGAGATTAATTAACACACTGTGTGTTTGATTAGAAATATGATGACGAAGCATGTTGGGCTCAGACTGAGGAGGATTGACAGAAGCAGCGGTGGCGCTCAGACTGTGAGGAGGAGAGATAGACAGAGGGAGGAAGATGAAAGGTGGAGAAAGATGAGTGTGATGAAGTGGAAAAAGCTGAGTGTTGGAGGGAACGATGTGTACACTGCCACTTTTGTGTGTGTTTTTATGTATGTGTGTGTGTGTGTGTTTGTGAGCCCCTGTCTCTGGGTTCTAAGGCTTTGCCTGTTTTCTCAAGCAAGACTCTTCTCTATCTCTCTCAGCCTTAAGTGCCAGCCCCCCACCCCCCCCTTATCTCTCTCTCTCTCTCTTCTTTGTCTGCCTCTCTCTCTCTCTGTCTGTGTCTCTCTACCCTCCAATCCTCTCCCACCAGGGCTTGTTGAGCAGTGGGCCGATACGTCGCTCTTCCTCTGCAAATCTAATTGGAGACAGGCTTTCATTGGCATGACATGGAGATGAGTTGCCAAATCCTTTCAGCCCTTCTGCTTGCGGCTCGCTCCCCTCAGCTCTCGTACAGTACTGCACACTGACGCAGCAGCTGCAGCCGCAGAGGCAGGCTCAGCGCCGGCTACGCATCCAAGGAAGTGTCCATGACAATCTGAGCGAAAAATCAAACGCACCCAGCGCTCACTGTCTTAATGGCTTTAAATCACACAACAGTCCCTGACGCTTCACTGGCAGACATGTTTCAATTAAATATGACACTGAGAAGAAGAGACGTCAGCACTGTGGGGCTCAATCTGTGAAAACATAGAAAACTTTGTGTTTTATTTACACAGATGAATCTGTGAATTAACAAGCTGTGTATTTCTGTCCTCCGCTGGGCCTCCAGTGAGTTCACTGAGAGCGTGGAGTCACCGTTTTAACTGGAGGTTATGCTCACATGTTAGGCAGCACTACAGAACCTCAGGGAGCGGGAAGGTGAGACACGGAGGTTTGTGTTACTGAGCTATCTCTCTGGTGCCATATCTGCACAAAGGTTGAATAAAGCCTCCCAAGTGATTCACTCCTCTACCAGCCTTTTTTGGGGGGCTAATTCGCACATCGAACCGTTGCAGATTCAGTGCCACTACACCGAGACTATTTTGAGATTCATGTGCTAAGGTTGAAACACCAAAGCAGTGTTTGATGTGAGTCAGGATGAGAAAGAAACAGTGGGAAGTGTGATCAGTGATATAAACAAAGACTAAACTGACAATAATACATTGAGTGGTCATGACCTGCCACAGAAAGAAAAGGAGATTAGAAATCAGTGGATTATGAGACTCTTTTAAACCTTTGTTATGAATTTACATGATTCTTTTTTTATTTTAAAATGCTCAACATACTTTGTGGAATTTACCTGTACTCTGTCACCTCAACATAATAAACACAGCAAAGCAAAAAAGGGGAACAATGTACCCAACCAATTCTGTAGTTGATACAAGCCTACATGCATTCTTGATTAAATTAGTTTGACAAATATTACAACGCAAGGTCAAATATAGCTGAACATTTAATCCAGACTGCAAAGGCTATCCTGGATGAGCAATGATACTGTAGATGTTGACACTCCAACACCCTAAAAGTGAAAACATACTGTTTGAAAAAGTGTGCATACTTATGTAAACTATGCAGCAAAACAGGGTTATGTCAGAACAAAATATTGTTTGCCCTAGATGGCATTTTCAGCCTTATTATGGAGCTAACATTAGCTTAATTAGCTGGTTAGATAGAGACAAACTGCTTTTGTCCACCTCTGTCTGAAATCAAGGACTAGAAAATCAAGTGTGAAATCTGTCGCCATCTGTGACGTGCAGAATTTAAAGTTTGGCAGGGTAGCAACAGTAACTAAAGAGGGCGGGGCTTAGGGAGCAGTCAAAAATATATTTGAATTGCACGACTTCGTAAAGTTAATCAGATTCATTAAAAAAATAATAGTTTGACAGTCTGATTTGATTAATGTGATTTAAGTCTCAGACATGAAGGTTCTGAATTGTAAAATGCATCTTTAACGCACCTGAGTCCAGCTTTCTTGAGATTTATTTTTTAAAAGTCCTTTGTGCTACAACTAAAGAGACACGTTCATACCCGTCCATCCTGCACTCCCTGCAGTCATGTTTAACACTGTCTAACCAATCTGACAGCACAAATTACAAAGTGTAATCCATCCCACAGACAGAAAAGGGAGACAAAAAAACAGAGCTTGAAAATTAGTTGACAAAGCTCTTTCTTGGGCTCATGGTTGAGTTGTGTATGATGTGACATGACAGGCAAGAAAGCAAGCAGGCAGGAAGGCGGGCGGCTCTGGTAATGACACACAGACTGCAGCCCACAGGACACTTCACACCCCTGGTATATGAACTAATGGAGCTGCAGGACATTATGTAAAGATAGGGCGAGAGTGGTGGTGTGTGTGTGTGTGTGGGGGCGGGGTGGCTGACACTAATACCATGTGAATAAAGGACAGAAATGAAATTGGGATGATTAGGATTTGAAAGAGAAAGTAGAATGAGATGATGATTAGCTGTAATCTAAGGAGAGAATGAAGTAAGTAGTGCCCTCACACTCCCTCTGAATGGCAGGTTTTAGTCTCACAAGTGATTACACCTCTCTGAGCCCACTTTTAGAAGGAAAGAATCAGTAGAGAGCGATAACAAGACAGAAAGGGAGTTTAGTGGTTTGAAGGAAAAATGGATACTGAGTAAGTAAGTGAGAGGAAATGAAAAAAACAAGATCCAGAACAGAGTAACTCGGTGGGGGAAAAGAGAGAGCGGTGGTATCTGCACAAGACTGTAGCTCGACATGTTGAAGAGAGAACATGTGTAAAGTTGAGCTGAAGAAATTCAGTTCAGCCAAAAAAATAAAGATATTTACCCAGTTACCTATTGTGGTATCTGGCCATACAGACAGTTTTAGGTTTGATTTGTCCAGGTTTTCAGTCATTTGTCTCTGATATTTCTGCTTCCAGACCAAATACATTGGAGGTGTATGGAATTTCAGTTGTGGTGCTCAAACCAATGAAAGATTACACTTAAATAATTCATCGTTAACACGTCTTTCCAAAAACAGTGGTTTTCAGTACAACTATTTTTTGCAAAAATGGCCAGGATTTTATAAATACTGACGCTACGAGTCGCCCCAACATGCACCAAACCGCCCTCAGACATATTTTTTTTTAAGTACTTGGATTTTTCATTTAACTGTTCACTTACTCATAAAGGTCTACATGCTGTAATAAAGTATGTTCTTCACTGCCAGGAAGAAATTCCATTTGCACAAATGAATGCATTAAGTAGTCAAATCTAAACTAAACAGCTTATGAAATAACCACCACATGTTCATTCACCTCCGTCCAAACTGAGAAATATCTCAAAATCGTTGCAAGTAAAACTTCTAAAAGTTAGAAGTAAGTTCAAAAATATATTTTGTCTTTTTTTAATGTGAACTTACTTTAAAGGACAAGGCTGGCCTTATTCTGTATTTTTCATACTTTCAACAAAGTCAATGAAAAGCCCAAAACCAACAATGCGTTACTCCACCTGTCCATTCTTTTTGACTGACCTATCTTGGCTGTGGCATCCATTCTAAAGCTAATTTGTTCTTACTGACACAAATATTTAAAATCAGGACATAAATATGTAATTTAAAACGGGCTCAGTAATTTCCCAAAACCGCTGGACACTGTTGTTTGTAGCAAACGTCACTCAACCTGGAGAAAATGTTCTGGGAATTATTTTCAGCCCCGTGTTAAAACACATGGTGCTATACTGAGTATTTACAGCAACAAGGTCATGTTCTAAACTACAGTGCTCATGTTCATCATAATGAAGGAACTCGTCACCCAGTGCAACAGTGTGGCTTACAGATGTATTTTTAATAGTTTTCTGACAATTATGGAGCTCTGTGACACAGAGTAAGGAATAAAGTATATCAGATTTGGCTACACAGACAGTACATGTTAGTAGGGTCAACTCATTGTTGGTTTTAATAAGAAAAATAAAGAATATCACCACCTTCATCCTTTAAAGACAGGTGGAGGTGTCAGGTAAACAGATGGAAGGACAGACAGTGAACATGGTTGAAGGACACAGATGGAATAATAATGTTAGGGTAAATTATATGTAGCATTCATCTATACAATGCATTTAAAACTCAACGTGTTGAAGCTGAAATGCTCAAACAGTGAAGGATTTTGATGATGAATGGAGTTTTAGCTGTCGATCATGTGTGAGAAGCCTTCATTACCTTACTGAACAGAGCAGAGTGTATTTACTGTCAGTGTAGGTAAAACACCAGGTTTTAGCCCGCGCGCACACACACACACCCCATCACCCACAGATCATTTCTGTCCCTGTAGGTAAAAGAAGTGGAGGAATGGGGCAATGGGCTTTGATGTGGAGAGGTAGCGCACCTAACTCGAGGAGTGCTCAGCCTCCTGCATGACTAACATGTATGACTGATTTGTGTATGAATGAAACATGAAATCGCAAACATACAGAGTGTAGCAGTGCATGCAAGTTTAAGTTGTTCTTGGGTTGCACATGCAAACAATCATTGAAGAGTGAATTTTCAAACTTTAGCTTTTAATTTGACACTACATTAAATTATTTAATAACAGTGAAGTGAGGGAGAGACTGTACTTAATTTCACCAAATGTCTCCAAATTATGTGTGTTTTGTGCTAATTAGCAAATGCATTTAGCTTAAAGAACCTGCTAGCATGGCTGTAGACTCCTCACTTTGGACATGATGCTGTTCTCATTATAGCCCCTCTGCCATGTCGCCTCCGGTCACTAACATTTGTGAATAATCCATTGTGACTTCTATGTCCCGATGAGCTGCTCTTCAGTTTTACATGGGTGACTGACCTTGACCAATATATGGCACCAGACATCAGGCTGCTGGAGCTCCAAGAGCTCTTCTTACTTTGTCTTTTTCCTGTCTCTCCTTGGAGAAAAAGGTTTTGGCAGAGATGTCTGTCCTCACATTTGCTACCCTACATTAAGTATCATTGAACCAGGTGGCCATCTTAGCTGTTGTGCTCTCTGCAGCATACTAAGTGAGCTAACTTGGCTTTGATAGGGCTCCTTGATAAAGAATGATTCACCTTCTCTGTGTTTGTATATTCATAACTAGCAGCAAAATCGTCTTTGACATTGGTAAAAGAAGCAAAACGTCTCAGATATAAAACATGAATACAATAGATTAATGACAAATCTGTCATATTGTTGCATAATACGGCGACTAAACCCCAAGATATAAACAGGACTATATTTGTTCCTGAGGCCTGCAGTAGCTGGACACGCGCCATAATAAATTGTCTGTGCCCTACCTTCCACTTCTCTCTCATGCTGTATGACTCATGACCTTGTTTGCTGATTGGCTTCATATCTCTGGTTTCCAGGACGACCACTCCATGTTTTTCCAGTTTGGTCCGTCTATTGAGCAGCAGGCCTCCGTCATGTTGAACATTATGGAGGAGTATGACTGGTACATCTTCTCCATAGTCACCACGTACTACCCTGGCTACCAGGACTTTGTCAACAAGGTAAATAAACACATACAGACACTGTGACGAAGACAAACATGTAATATACAGTATGTACTGTATACAGTATACCTATGGGCAGATAGCAGTTGGTGCGTATGCAACTTATCTGCCACATTATCACCGAGGCAAATGCACAACCTTTATACATGATATACCACTTTGCAATAAGTTGAAGCCGAAAATTGTGAAGAATATTATCTGCTAAGATAAATATATTTGTTTGATAAAAACGAACTCCAGAAGCAGCAGGATACTTATAACTTATACAGCTAATGGCCGTAAACCTTTTCAACCATGGATTCAAATGAGAGATTTACTTTCATTCTGGATGCCAGAGACATTAGGTATTATTAGTTTTGTCTTTTGGGGACCCATTATAAGAGGACTTTTCACATTGTTTTCTAATGCTTTGATAAGATGTGGTTCTTATTTTTTTTATTTTTCTATTATCATTATTTATTTAGCTTGGACAATGTACACTTGATGAATTTATTGTAACATCCTGACACTGAGGGCATGATTTTCTGGTTTTAAGACACAATTTCAAGCTTTTGAAAGTGATAAGGTTTGGCAGCGTCTGATATAAGTGGGTGAGTTCCATTTTCTGATTGCTTTAATGGAAACGGCAGATTGGCTGAACTTGTCTTTTTGAATGCAGCCACTCAGTGAGGCTTCAGCCTCCTTATCTCCAGGGCTGAGAACAGCCTCTTTATAGGGGATGGTATGAGACCCTGAATGGCTTTGAACATCAGACACATATCTGAAAAGAATAAAAAGTTATTGAAAGTCAGCAAACCATATTTCTTAATAATATTGCCGCAATGGCAGCATTTTTCCTATGAACAAAGTTAGAGTATCAATCTGGTTTAAAGGGAAAAAAAACATATATTAATCATCTAAATGGAGGTTATGAATGAGGACGTTTAGTGTCCATACTACTCTGGGGAGCATTTTACAGTAGTCAAATTAGCTTTATGTTGAATGTATATGATGTACAGAGTGTAATATCAACTGGTATAGTTCAGTGTACAGTATGTACAGTATATCAGCATCATAAATCTCATTCTATCCTACTGTACTCTCTCAAGCAATATCAACCATGTAAAATTCAGGGTTTCTTTTTCTTGCTTTGTTCTGCCTATTATTCAACTTGTATAACACCCACTGCATTGATTCCCTTAAGGAACAGCTATTACTCTCTCTACCTGAAACACAAAACAGAAATATTTCTTTCATCTAAATACCATACTTAACTTAGAGCTCCACAAGCCTAAAAGTCTTTTTGCTGTACATAATCTATTAACACCGTGGTATTGTGATCTGGGATTACAAATGCCCACAGAAAAATAAAACATGTATCTCCATGAGAGTTTCCTCTGTGTGAGAGTGGTTATGGGAACAGAGATGACCTAATCCCTTGTTACATTTAAAACAAAAAAACAAAAAATAAAATCGACCACTGTGTCCTACTCCAAAGAGACGGGTAAAGACAGAACAGTTTTGCAATCTGGGAGCTGGAGGAGGAGACATCTCAGTCAATTGTGTTCCAGAATCTCTTCTTAACAACTCCACTGTGCAGCCTACACTTTTTAAAATCACACCTCCCTTTCCTATCCAGGTCCGCAGTACCATCGACAACAGCTTTGTGGGCTGGGAGCTAGAAGAAGTCCTCCTACTGGACATGTCAGTGGATGATGGTGACTCCAAGATCCAGAATCAGCTGAAGAAACTGCAGAGTCCTGTCATTCTGCTCTACTGCACAAAGGAGGAGGCTACCACTATCTTCGAGGTGGCCCATTCTGTGGGCCTCACAGGTTATGGCTTTACCTGGATTGTGCCCTCGCTGGTGGCTGGAGATGCAGACCATGTTCCCTCTGTCTTCCCTACAGGTACAGCCAAACACCAGGGACCCGTTTCACAAAGATAGGCTTCGGTATCATACCGTTACTCACTGAAAAAATATTATAAGGCCACTAAATATGTAGATTTATTGGCCTGATCTGGAGTGATGACGCCTGGAGCACCATTATAGTTACAGTTATACGTTACAGCTTTTAATAATGTGCAGCTTTGATACTTTCTTACTGCTTTGTGCCATCAAGCAACTTCTTTTTAACTGTAAAGCAATCCAAATAACTCCCTTCAATATCCAAACCAGGGGACATGATGCAAAATGTTATGTAGATGCTGCCAGGGGTGCTCTTGTTTCCTCACAATGGTTGTACTTTTCTCTCAGAATTACATCTTAATAGTTTATGGATGTCAGGGTGCCCCTGTGGCAGAGAACAAACCTCAACAAGCCCAGATCAACTCCCCTAACTTCCTGTCACCTCTCTATTGTCCTACATTCATTCAGTCACTGCAGGCTGTCAACTAATATATTAGAGCCACAGCAATCCCCGTGCTTAGGTTACCACACATAAAAGTGATCCCAAACAGTTTTGCGCAATGACGTTTACTGGTTTTGAATATAAGAAAAATGGGGTGCTGGTATCGGATTGGTACATGGTATCGGAAGATAAACCTGAGTTTCAGAATTAGGAGAAAAAAGGTGAATCACTGCATCCATTTTAAAATGTGACACACCTCCTGAATCATAATATTCAGGAGGTGTGTCACATTTTTAAACACAGTCTTTCATACCAAAATCATTTTTTAACTTATACGGTTATGCTTGTACAACTTTAATGAAGGACTGTATCGACCTTCGCAGGATTTAATTTACTGACCTAATCTAATCTTTAGACAAAAAATCAGAGGTGAGCTGTTAAAACTGAGGGGCCAAACTAATTTTAGCACCTCCCCTGCTTTTGTGTTGTTAAGCAAAACACTGAAATCTGTATTACATTAGTGTGTCTTAAGTTTTCAAAAAGTTTGTATTGAAATGTGGGCACAAGTGACAGATGGGCTTGTTTGCATATATGCAAATGTTCTCATGGTGTATTAGCACTAAGCTGTGACAGCCAGTGCTAGGGTGCATACTGATTTCTGTTAACCTCAGGTACAGGAGTTTATCATTTATTTGGCAGATCATTGGCTCATATCTGATTGTTTTACCTCATATAAATGTGAGATAAATGTGGAATGACAAGCTATCCTTATATATTATTTTATAATAATAGTCTGGCCTCACTAGAGTCCATCATTAAGAGAATTCCCAGTGATGTTGTTGATGGGACTCGGGTCAGGCAGGGGAGAGACCCTTTGTCATTTTGCACTGGCTGTCCATTGCACCCTTCCCCTCACCAAAATGATTGAAGCAGTGTAGCATTTACTCCTATAGTTCCATTTGCTTCGGCAGGTGAAAACAAAATCACCAAGGCTGCCTGAAAATGCAGGCTTGCCTTTTTCCAATAGATTTACGGTGTGGGTTCCAAATGTGAACACATGATCCAAACCAGCCACAGAAAATGACCTGAAAACACAGTTGTTTATGGGCGTAAGAGATGGATGCTGACATCTGATAGTTCCTCACGCTTGGAAAGCCAAGCATATCAAAGTGAGGTGAGGGATGACCACGCTCTGGACTGATGCTCATATTTAGCTTCTTTCTTTTTTTTTCCCTGTTTGAACATTTTTTTTTTTTTTAAATATCAAAGCAAACAGCTCCATTGTGGCTTAGAGCAAATTAAAATATTGTAGATATGATTGCACTCTTAATTTTTTCTCAGTACTTTGCCACGTTTCAGGCTCTTCTAAAATGCATTCATTTTTATGTATCTTTTCCCCCTCCGGCTATTTATCATTGCACTCTGCCTCTGCTTGCCCATTTGTATCCTCCCTCTCTTTCTCACACTTTTCTGTCTCTCACCCCTCCTTTTCATATTTATTTATTTTGTCTCTCCCGCTATGGAAATGCATCCCTACCTCTCATCTCACTCCATCTCTCTCTCTCTCTTTCCCAGGGCTTATCTCGGTGTCGTATGACGAATGGGACTACAACATCGAGGCCAGGGTACGTGATGCAGTGGCTGTCATTGCCACGGCAACCTCCACCATGATGCTGGACCGGGGGCCACACACCCTGCTGAAGTCAAGTTGCCTCGGGACACCTGACAAGAAGAGCTCCAACACCGGCCACTCCAAGGAAATACTGAAGTGAGTGAAGGCTAGCTTATTGCCTACAGTAGTAACCTAGCATTATGTCCAAAGACAAGAGGGACATAATTAGCTTACTACGTCATTTAGTGAGGTTACAGGATACGTTAGAAAAACACCTGTTCAGGGGTGCAATATCTACCCTGAGGTAGCCAAGGCACTACTATATCAGAGTTTAGGGTAACAATAGTGTCTCTGTCCCGCTCTTTATTTGATTTGGGGAAGTTTACACCTCAGTAACTCCTGTCAAACCTGTGTCAGATAGTGTTGCGTTTGCCAAACTCATTAGTAATTCCTCATCCTCAAATAATCTCCTCTTGTAAAGGGGAAGCATAATTTTTGAAAATATGAGCAATAAGGGAGAAATGTAACCACTGTGATGCTTGTCCAACTATGTTTTTTTATAATCAGCATCCAATCCATCCTAGGATGATGTTACAAAATTTCAATAACCATTTTATTTATAATGTTGTACCAGGGCTAAGGCCATGTTCAGACAGACAGCAGCACTGCGTGGAAAAACACAGCCCCCTCATTCATTTCAATGACAGCTGCTCTACCCTGCAACATATGAACAGTGCTGCTCCTTATCAGAAGCTGGTGACGATGTTAATTTTTGCCATGTAGCTTTATCCTCCATCTTTTAGTATGATATCATGTATGTAGCCATCATGTTATATTTAAGTGGGTTAAAACAAAATATTAAAATGTCAGCTGTAGACTAAGTTTTGAACCACAGGGGGTTAAGTGTTAGAATTCACTTTCGTTAGCTAGCTAAAGCTGATAAAATCTGCTATTGACAGTTGTCATTTCAGCCGACAAAATCTGTGGTTGTCTCCTAGAAAAGAGAAGCTAAACTTCTACAGTTCTACACTAAAGTGTGAAATCAAGGATCCGTTGTTTCAGATATTACTGGGAATTTTGATGGTAAGCATCATCATGGCACACTGCTTATAAGGATGTAGCAGAAGTAACTAAGTGGCTTTGTGAAGGGTCAGTTGAGAAAAGATCAAAAGCTTTGGATAAGGCTGCCAATTTCCCCACAAAATGAACAGGTTTGCTTTTCCATCATATTTTCAACACAGATCTTTTGTCTTTGGGAGCTGTAACTTCAAACAAACAATGCTTTTGATTAAATATGGTTTTGAGTTTGAGCCCAGGTCCAGGAAAGACAATCATCATTGCTGAGAGAAAACATGGGAAATTAAAAAGCAATGAGCCATGTTCACCTAGTTTTATAAGCTTTAAAATACTATATTTTGGTGCAGAAAATGAGCAGGGCGTCATGCACAATGCAAAAAGATCTGCTGAACAAAAGCAGATTAAATCTTTTTTATATTCATATGAGTCAGAGCCAACGAACCTGGCTAGTAAAATAACAGGGCTGGAGTGCAGCTGAAAATATCAAAATAAATCCAGCAAATGTGCAACCACACATATGCAGTACAACATGGACTCATTCCCTAAAGAGCTTAAGTTGTTTAATTAGCCAATAAAAACTTAAGACACAAGGCGAACCGAGACATTAGCTCTCAGACTTAGAACAACATCTTGTCTTATCTTTAGCTTAACCCACAGCCATCTTTAAAGGAAGACACCCTTCTTCTTCCTCTTCCTCTGAATCTCCGCGTTTTGCTTTTTTTCTTGGTGCATTACAGAACAAGCAGGACCATTGGTATTCAATAATTAATCCCCATTTCACTTCATAGGGCATGCTTTTACTGTTCACATTGATCAGAGATTCCACAGCTAATTGGATGATCGGGGACAACCGGATTAATGAAAAAAGTGCCAAAGAACAAGAGTGGGGTTATCACTAGCACACACGCACACACGTGTTGTTAAAGCATGACATTTATATGCACCTTGGGCAATAAAAAACATGCAGGCAGGAGCATTACAAAATAATGCTCCTGCCTGCATGTTTTTCATCCCTCTGTTTTTCCCCGCTAATATTTAACTTCTTCTTTGTTTTTGTTTGTTTAATTCACTGTCAGTTTGAATTTGAGGAATGTGAAGAACTAGGGAAACATTATGCAACCTCCCCTGCCACTAGTGCATTAATCTCCAGGTTGAGGTTGATGTATGACTGTAAATTTTGGTTCACCCATGTTTCTGTTTTTAATATCAGGGGCACTTATGCCTACAGTCTAGGAATCTGCCACCAACAGGACAGAGATAACAATAACACCACAGCCAGGAATATTTCAGTCCCCAAGGGGCGCTATCAGACACAGGGTTAGCTCTCAATCATCCTTCAGGCATACACCTGGGACACTGCTGTGCTGTGTGTGTGTGTGTGTGTGTGTGTGTGTGTGTGTGTGTGTGTGTGTGTATGTGTGTGAAAGAGTGGTGTGTTTTCCAACCAGCCATTCAATCTTTCTCCATTTGACTGAGCAAAGGTAGAGCATTTGGATCGGTGGATTTGGTGGTGACCCCAGAGGCTAACACACACATATTTCCACCTACTTCATCCCCCCGAGACAGAAGCAATAATAAGGCCATATGTCTCTGCACTGTCCTGTATAGCTACAGGCCACAGTGGACTGCATGCACACTGGATAAGCATGCCATCCTGTCAGTGCTGATGGACGGAGATGGGAGGCCCCAGTGAGTCACGCTCTCAAATTAGTTTAGGGGCTGCTTGACCTTACAGGGCACGCACACAAACATGCATACATAAATGCACGCACACACACACGCACACGCTCCAACACAAGAAAACACACATGCAGAGCTCTAGAGGCCATCCATTGTTTCCTGCCAGACAGGACAGGAACGCTAGGATAATGAGAAAATGTGCTCCAAGTGGTTTTGAACGAGGCGCTAAGGGGCTTATTTGTGTGTGGATGTTGCAGGGAAAGCGATGTTTTTTCTTAGTTCTTCCACTGCGTATGTGCGTTCAAATTCCCTCTCAAATCCCTGCGCTGATAGGAAGTTCCGCACTGGCTGATGTGATGCAAGACATGATGAATATTTTGTTGCGAGTTTGCTTATCATGCTCCCTGACGAGACATTTGTCTTTGTGTCTGTGGGCTGGCTGCACGCGCTCAGTCCGAGCCTTCCAGTAGAGCTCAGTGGAAAGCCTTTTCTGCAGGCCATTTGGCTCTTGCGCTGCCTCTCATGCATGTAAGGTGAGCATGTTACTCTCATCCTATTTCACCTTAAAGTAGTTTTTCATAAAAGCGGGAGTGCAGTAGTATTGCATTTCTCAATGGGAACAATAAAAGTGGCTGTCTAATAAATCTCTTCTCCGTTTATTATAAGAGAAGGCCATTTCATTCTGCTTTTGGGCATCTACAGCACAAATGTCCGTGTCCTTTCAAAGACCCTTCCTTGTCATGGAAGTGTCCAGACATTTACGCATTTCTTTTACATCTCTTGTTAAATTATTTTCCACCAAGGTGTCTGGACTCTGTGGATACCTCACTTTTGTTCCTGAATATTTTGTTCTTTTCACCCCTTTGTTCTTTTCCTTGTCTCGCTCCTACAGCAGTCCATTGTCACTGAGAAGCACTTTCAATTAAAAGATAAAATGTTGAACCAGTGCGCAATGATGGATACACCCCCCCTCTGTCAAACATCTGCTGATCCTAATTTTTTAGGATAAATACATTGTAAGGAGGGAGGACAGAATCACTTATATTGAGCATGGATTTCATTTAGCTCTCATTTTAATTCCTGTGAGGGACATTAAAATGTGAGAGAAATAACCAATCAACTTTTCATATGGCCTTTTACTTATTGGAATGGTCACTTATTGGATCAGTGAACACCACTGCACATCTGTTACACTGTATGTGCTGCTCACTACATGTTCAGTGCCACGTGAGAGTTCATAGGTGTATAAATTCTTTGATAACTAGTTTTATTTACTCAGAAAGTGGGTGGTAGACTCTAATGACTTCCATTTTAAATGAAGAAACAGCACAACACCACATAAACTAAATTTATTAGCATCATAGATTCCCTGTTGGTCTCAAGATTCACGTTTAATTAAGACTGTAGCGCAACCAACACTGGTTTTCTGAGGTGGAAAGCGATATAATTTTTGTAGCTTTTTAATAAAAATTAGATATTGATTTACATAAATACATAACATACATATTTGCTGCCCTCAAATAGGGTTTTCTTTAGTGCAATTTCATGTCACCCATCAGACAACATATACATTGATGCGATACAGTACTGTGCAAAGGTTTTAGGCAGGTGTGAAAAAATGCAGTAAACTAAGAATACTTTCAAAAATGGAAGTGTTAATAGTTTAGTTTCAGAGAATGTTTTTTTTTTTTTGAAGGAACTCGACTGGTAGGTTGTTCCAAACATCTTGGGGAACTAACCACAGATCTTCTGTGGATGTAGGCTTCCTCAAATCCTTCTGCCTCTTAATGTGATCCCAGACAGACTCGATGATGTTGAGATCAGTGCTCTGTGGGGGCCATATCATCACTTCCAGGACTTCTTGTTCTTCTTTATGCTGAAGATAGTTCTTAATGATGTTGGCTGCATGTTTGGGGTCGTTGTCCTGCTGCAGAATAACTTTGGGGCCAATCATACGCCTCCCTGATGGTATTGCATGATGGATAAGTATCTGCCTGTATTTCTCAGCATTGAGGACACCATTAATCCTGAACAAATGCAGCCCCAAACTTGCAAGGAACCTCCACCATTCACTGTTGCCTGCAGACACTAATCATTGTACTGCTCTCCAGCCCTTCGGCATACAAACTGCCTTCTACTACAGCCAAATACATGTATTTAAAATTTTGACTCATCAGTCCAGAGAGCCTGCTGCCGTTTGTCTGCACCCCAATTCCTATGTTTTCATGCATTGTTGAGTCGCTTGGCCTTGTTTCCATGTCGGAGGTTTGGCTTTTTGGCTGCAACTCTTCCATGAAGACCACTTCTGGCCAGACTTCTCCAGACAGTAGATGATGAACCTGGGTCCCGCTAGTTTCTGCCAGTTCTGAGCTGATGGCACTGCTTCCGAAATCTTCCGATTTCAAAGGGAAATAAACTTGACTTGTTTTTCATCTGCTGCACTGCAAGTTTCCTTGGCCGACCACTGCATCTACGATCCTCAATGTTGCCCATTTCTGTGGAAGTGTAAATGAGAAGTGATGCTGGTTTGAAGGCAAAGGGTAGTAACACTTTGATTTCTTTTGTTCACTCACTTATCATTTTGTTAATTATATATTTTTGTTAATTATATATTTTTAAATAGTAATAAAGTAGTAAAGTAATAAAGTAGTTGTTGAATTTCAGAAAAATGTGAAAGGGTTTGTGCACATGTGGTGTCAGGTGTGCATAGCCAAGATAAATAATGCTATAAAAAAACAAAAAACAACAAAACCCTTCAAATGCAAAATGGCATGGGTGCAAAGTACCGGATACAGAAATAAAGAACCCAAACGCAGACAGCACAGGCAGACTGGAAACAGATTTTACACAAACAAAATATATTTTCAGTTAAGGAGCGTACATGCGTGTACTAGTAGTCAGGAAGACAGGAAACACACAAGTCCAAGTCCAAGTCCAGAGGCAGAAGCAGTAGCACAAGGGACGAGGAACACGGAAACTACAGGGACTAACAGGAATCAGGGGCAGGTGAGCGCTGGGTCACAGGTGTGGCCAATAAATGACACATGAGGGCAGGAACTAAAGACTTTTCAAAATACAACAGGAAACACAGACAATAACGATGGGATGTAACACAAAAAGAATCAACTTGTGCAAAATGTGACAAAAAGGTGAATGTTTCAGTTGTAGGACCATCGTGAGCACAACTTGTAATTCCATTGACTTGCAAAGCTGCTTGAGTTTCCCTGTTGCATTGAAGTATACTTTGGTAGGTTTCCATGAGATATTGAGAAATTATTAGAATGCTTTTCTGACTTACCTTGTGCCAAGCTACCTCCTTTTCTCTGTAAATATAATTTTTAGTAATGTTCATATGCTGTTAAGGACAGATTTTGGACGACCACTAGAAAAAAGTATATGTCAGTATCTGAGGTTTGCAGACTGTGGAAGGTCACTGTCTGTTAAGCCCTTGTTCACATTTGAAATGAGAGAGGACTCTCTGTGATGCAGTGCTCCCTCTCTCCAGACTCCACATGTAGCTGTCTGATGTCTCCCGCTCAGCAGGGTTCCTCATGGGCCCAGATCACATGGCGCTCCTGTGGACTCATTTATTAAAGGCTGCAGCTCAAAGAGATTCAGAGCCTTACATCTTTTCCTATGTGCAGTTCGCATCACTCTGTGTGTGTATTTATGCTGTCAGAGCGGTGCCACCAGCAACATATGAGTCAATAAATAAATCAATGAATTTGTATGTACAAATTGTACATGTTTTTTAATTAAGTTTCAGTCCAAAGAAAGAATAGTTCCAAAGTTATTGTTGTATTTGAGCAGAAATTCAAGTAAATGCCACAAATTCAAATTCAGTGTTTAGTTCGTGGATATCTCAAATAGACTTTAGTTCGTGTATATTTCAAGACAGTCACAAATCAGACACAGACAATCAGATACTTAACAAACAAGATGTTTAATTATGACACAAGCTGAGACAAGCAATCATGCAGATCATGTAGGTTACTAGGAAGAGTTATTACAGGTTAATAACTAGCTAGGCTTCTTATGAAATTTGACCTCTGCAGCGAGTTTTGTTGCCCTCCACAGATTTTAAAAACTTAATGATTTTTTTAAAGAAATACAATAATTTGATGTTATGACATTGTGACTTTGATGATGATGATGATTTTTTTTCCGATCTCTTATACTGTGAACATGCACACAGTCTCCTCACAGTCCTCCTCCTGCTTCTGTCCTCCACCTTTCATCAGTAACTGGTAACTCTTCAGAGGCAGTCATCCCAGATTATGAGTCATCCACCCAGACGTGATACAGTATGTATGTATGTATATGTGTGTGTGTGTGTGCACTACAGACCTCCTTACATACATGCACAGCAGGTATATATATTTTTGCATCCCTGCATTTGCAGCAACAGAGAATTTGTGACCATCTAGAGCTTTACTCTGAGATAAAAGAAGTCATATCGAATGGCTCTGAAATACGTTTGAAGAGATTTTAGAAAAAAAGAGGCAAAAAAAAGGGATTGTGTCCATGGCATTCATGATTCAATGTCTCTGTTACTAAAAAATAAATTCCCCTCACAGCCAGTGATTAGTTGGGGAACAGTTGGTGAGCAAGGCGCACACAAGCACTGCATATGGCTGCGATGAAGCCACATGAGGTTCTGTTCAGTAGCTCATCCCAGTAGTTTTTATATTTTATGTTCTTCTTCCAGCAGAGTCAGAGGGGAATTCTGACGTGAGAAGGGATCAAACGGCACATAAAAGCTACATCAATAGTACAGGGATACAAAATGATAAACAGAGCAGCCTCCTCTGCTGTAAATTCACAGCATGCATCAGTCTTTGTGAAGGCACGGGTTAATGTGCGGGCAGATGAATCCTATTGATGTGTGATTCGACACGCTACTCCGAGGTGAGATGGAGAGATTGATCTGAAAGTGAAAGACAGCATGAGGGGAAGTGGGTAAACACTCAGGTGTAGACAGAAAAATACTCCTTTCTCTTTCTTGCGTTCAACCAGCCTCTCGGGTGAGATTACTGTTCCCATGGCAACGCAGCTGATTGCATGAAAATTGCTGTGGTTGTGGGTGCCATGGCAACACATCACATTACATTATACTGGTGTTAAGAGACCTCCTGCGTGTATCCTTACACATGTCACCCAGTCATGATGACGCACACACACACACACACACACACACACAAAGGATCGCCAGGTTGTCATGGCATCAGGACGGCAACAAGTTGGACCTCCTGATCCTCCACACACACCGCCTTGATCTTTTTGGTTCCATATTCATACATTACGCACTATTAGTGTGCTGGCCAGCCAGTATGCAGCAATAGGCATTTCATGGAGGCTTGAGTCATATTATTGACTTGCTCAATGCATGTAGCCTACTTAGGTTCGTGTGTGTATGTGTGTGTGTGTGTGAGGAGGGATATAAATATAGTCGACGTTACAGATAGAGGCACTGAATGTTCTAGTAGGAGGTACTTGCGATAAAATCTTGGGTCCGTTTCAGGCCCATTGCTCATCTATTGTCTGAGTTTTTTTATGCACTTGTGAATAAATGTATTGTCTCTTTTTCACACTGTTTGAGATGATGGTGGGTAAAATGTGCATGGCACCTCCTTTCAAAAGTCTGCGCACACACACACAAACGGCCCCTCACTCTTTGCATTCAGACAAGATATTTATTTCTCTGGTGGATTGTTTCAGAGGCAGAGCGTCTCCATGGTGATGGCAGCCCACAGATCAGGATGAGGAAGGGAGAGGGAAGGAGGCGGTAGAGAGAGAGAGAGCTAGAGATGATTCCTGCTTATCTGCCACTGTTGTACACTTGTTGACACACATATATGCTGATGGGTATTCACACAGGCGGTTAATACACTCTCGACTCCCTGCTCTTTCTTCCACCTTTCACTCCTGGTTTCTTGTTGATCTCTTTGCCCTCCCTGCTCTCTCGCTAACCATATGCTTTATCAAGCATCTAACTGGGGTTATCTTTGACACATTTTACACTAACCAACCACCCTTTGCAACACTGAGTCAGTTAAGGCGGAGAACAGCAGCATTAGAAGCAGTGTGCTTGCTTTTATTCAACATATAGACATGATCATGGAGCTGAATTCTGTGCTTCTGCTTTTTCTGCTTTCATCATCACACTTCATAAATAGCATATATACATATGCATATATGTATACAATATATATATTGTATACTGTATATATATTTATTTAACTAGATAATCACCTTGCTCTGATTTAAAATAGTCTTTTACAGGTCTTGGTCCTGTTGAAGAAAGCAACAGATATACATAAAACATAAAGGGTACTACAACTACTAAGAATAATGCTAATAATAATACAAAAAACAAAAGTACAACAATACAAAACATTGGGAAAAATCAAATGAACTGTGAAAAGTTTTAATAAAGTCAAACAAAAGGAGGTAAAAAGGCTAATTCTAATACTAATAATATTTACATTTATACAGTATATGTATATACACTATATACTATATATGTGTATATATACACACACACACACACGAACTGTTAAAACCTAGCTATAAGAAAGCCATTCGGGTTAAACTGGGTTTGCAGTAGCAATTTAAGATACTGATTTTGCAATCCTGAGTTCCTGTGGCTGGTCGTCCTAAACTTTGCTGTGGAAACAACCGGCAGGGTTCTACCTGAGGACCTGCAAATCACTATCTTCTTTGAAAGGTAAAGACATATAAAATGCATAAAAAATTAAATGTGAGGAGAGTAATCAAAGATCAACAAAGCAAATGTGTTTGAAAGCACAATGTAAAACCTGTTGGTGTTTATACATATCCATCTCCAGACATTCTTTTCTGAACCATGTACTAACACATTTCACGAGTATTTACAAGTATTTGAACTGAATATTCGACAGCACTGAGTCATTACAAATACCAGCCATGTACGCTTTGTCAAATGTTTTGGCTCAATATTTCAATTTTCTAGACATTTGAGACTATTCATAAAATAGGGTCCTTGATTTTATTTGTGCTGTTTCTCCCACTGTTTTAGATTGTGAGTATGTTAGTTTTATGACATCTGTAGAGATGTTACCAGCATCTTACTGTATACAGTGATAGCACAGCTGTGCTGGTACTGCTGTTGTGTTGTCTTGTAGCCCTTAAATCTGCATGCATCAATATTTAATCATGTGTCATGTGGAAACGTGCTGCTGTGATGACCCTAACATATAGCTAACATATAGCCACAAAAATGTGGGTGACAATGTCTCAATGTTATGTTGACAACTTTGTAAAATCAATTATTGCAGTTTTAAAGAAATCCCCAATCTGTAAATACCTTAAATCTACAATATGTTCAGCTCATCTTGTTTTCCCCTTTGTCAGTTGTTGAAAACTGAATTAATTTCAACATAATCTTAAATTTGTTTTAAGGTCTTTTTATTACATCCATTATGTATCTGTAAACATGAGTTGTGTGTAAAAGATTATGTTCAATTCTACATTTTGCAGACAAATATTCATATTTCTAACTCAAACTTGATTTCTCATTCTTAGGTACCTCATGAATGTGACATTTGAAGGCCGCAACCTGTCGTTTAGCGAAGAGGGTCACCAGATGTTCCCCAAACTGGTCGTCATTCTTCTTGACAATGAGAGACAATGGGACAGGGTGAACACTTCTCTTCTTCTATTATCCCCTTTCTGCGTGCTGTTCCTTCCTTCTCTCCTCCTCTGTCTTCTGCCTTTTTGTCTGGTTCGTATTTTTCACCCTCTGTGATGTGTCTGTCTCTTTTTCATTTGGAGTGTCTCACTGCCACTTGACGTACCTGTTACAGTAGCCTGTATATCAAACAGCCGTCCTCCCACTCACTCATGCAGGTTGGCAAGTGGGAGAGAGGCTCTTTGACGATGAGGTACCACGTGTGGCCCCGCTTTGAGCTGTACTCAGGAGCAGAGGAGCGGGAGGACCACCTGTCCATCGTGACTCTGGAGGAGGCACCATTTGTCATTGTGGAGGATGTGGACCCGCTCAGTGGGACCTGCATGAGGAACACTGTGCCGTGCCGCAAACAGCTCAAACTCAAGTGAGAATTTAGAGTTGGATTTGGACATAAGAAAAAAGATATATCATTAGGCTTTGTTTAATATAAACGTATGTATGTCTCACAGGGGTAAAAGAAATGTGATTTGTTTGTACTGTGTGAATATTGTCGAGTCAAGTGCTAAAAATAGAACTCTTTTCCTTCATGAAACTTAGTGTGAGACATATTGATTTATACTTCAGTGTGGCTGAAAAATGAATTATTTAAAACATTTCTGGTATACTGAGTAACTGTCTGCATTTATTCAAAGTCATTTGTCACACCAAACAAATCAGCAGTAGTTATAAAAACCATAAAACATCTGTAGTTCAGCAGAATATTGTGCAAACTGAATTTAAAGAAAGGAAATGAATCAATTACTTAATGAAATATGCAAAGAGAAACGCTCACAGTCATGAATTTGTGCATTTTCTTTGAATTTTCCATTTTTATTTTGCGTGTTTTTGGCATTTTTTTGGTTATTATTTTCCTGTCACCGCAGCATGCTGTAATGATTCTCCTTCTTTTTCTTAACTGGATTTTAAAATCGTATAATTGTTTTCATCATCTCACAATCTCTCAGTGTCCTGTGATTATCTCTACTTGCTTCACTACTACTAACTAGATCATTGTCTTGCCGCCTTACCCTGACCCTGACCCTTTTGACATCCACCTCTCCTTTGTGTGTGATTATGATTTTTCTTCATTGGCTTCCTTTTCTATCATTGTCCTACCTGAAATCTCCTGAGGGTGTCCTACATCTTCTGGCTCAGTGTTTATTTTTATTGACTGATCTTTCACCCTGTTCTTTCTCCTATTCCCCTATTCCCCCTTTCTCCTTCCTTCCATCTGTCTGTCTGTCTGTCTTCACATACAGCTTTTCAGGGACAGGCAGCAATATGCCACAGAGAATATGCAGGATTTCTCTCCAGCCACAAAATACTCCACGAGCCAGATGCACAGCGCTGTCTATTTGTCTTTGTATGCACAAAAGCAGAAATATGTGGGCACACAGATAGATTAACCTCTGTGTTCACGTTATTCCATGTTATATAGTGCATTTTATCTCAGTAATCATGAAGGTTTATATTATTTTCATTATTGATAAATCTGCAGATTATGTTTTTGATTCATCCTAAAATTGTGAAATGTGCCACTGAGATTATGTTTTGTATGTGTGTTTCAAGCAGCCCAATGATATTAATTTGATCACATATGACAAAGAACAGCAGCATATCTTCACATTTGAGAAGCTGCAACCAGCAAATGTTTGGCATTTTTGCTTAAACAAATGACTTAATAAATTATCAAAAGAGTTGCCAATTAATTTTCTGTGGATCAACATTTATACATCTGACCACAGGAGGTTTCACTGAGCAGTTCCTGGTGCCATCTGCTTTTTAATGTGTGCTCATCAATGAAACAACCTGGTGGAGTTTTTGGTTGGTTTGAAAACCTGCATACTGTCAGCACATGGCACCTGGCTTCTGTTTTTACTTTTATTTCACATTTCATCCCTGCTGCTGTCCTCTTTCTTTGAACCTGCTAGTTTTATGCACCTGAACAAAAACAAAAGATGTCTATCTCACATTAATGGGAAAAAAATTGTTTCCTGTTCCCCTATCTTTACTTCCTCTCCCTCCTCTTCCTCTCTGTATCACCTACCAGCAATCAGACAGGTGATTCGGGGATTTACATCAAGCGCTGCTGCAAAGGTTTCTGTATCGACATCCTGAAGAAGATCGCCAAGGCAGTGAAGTTCACTTACGACCTCTACCTGGTCACCAACGGCAAACACGGCAAGAAGGTGAATGGGACATGGAACGGCATGGTTGGAGAGGTGCGGACATTTTTCTTTATTTTACACATAAACACAATCACTGCGTTTATTCCACATGTTCTTAATAAATTACTGGCTCTGATTCTGATTCTCTGACAGTGTAGTGTAGTGGACAGGTGTTTTTTTTCTGTACAGAAGAAGAAAAGGTGGATCTTGTTCTGATAAGTCGAGCTCAACACCAGAAAGAACCGGCGGCTTTAAAATACCCACAATGACAGTTTGGTTGATTTCATACAGACCTGCTGAGACCTTGCCACAAAACCAGCAGAGCGACTAAATAGAGCAGTACAATTAAAATTAAATTATGTTTGGTGTGTTCAATCAGAAGCAGTATTGTACACCAGTATATTCAGCATAGCTACGATGTCTGTTTATTAATTGGTGTCTATTTAGCTCATCATTGTGGGTGATGTGACACTGGTGGCATGCAGTCTCCCTGACGCCATTTAACTATTTTCTTAAAAGTGCATTCAGCATGACTCCCTGAAGACATGCAACACTATTTTTAATCACACAGTCAAAACAAAAGTGGTATCCAAAGAAATAAATATCTGCTTCAAGTGGCAGGGATCACATTTGAGAAAAGCTGCGATTTCAGATGGAGTATAACCTAAGAATTCAGTTACCAAGCTTCTCTCTCTCTTTGCGTGTGTTTAATGTAGCCTGATGGAAGCAATTTAAAAACTTGTAACACTGGTATTTACCGATTTGAAAAGTCTCTCTCTCATGGGTGCCAGGGTTATAGAAAACCTCTATGGAGGTAAAGCAAAAATATTAAACTAATCACTTAATGTTGAGCAGTTGAAGGCAACAAACATAAATACACAACGCAAATATAAACAAACAAACAAAAAATTGTGGTAATTAAAACCAAAATACAGTGCTTGTTTTTTGTCAGAAACCCACAAACCCACTCTTATTCTCCTCAGATTTTTACTGTTGTGCAGTTTCTTTACAATATGAATACAATACACAGACTTAATTTCCTTTAACAAGTTTAAAATCAATTCAACAAGCAAGTAAATATGTAATCTAATACTAATACTAATACTGCTACAGGCAGATGCCCACGGGAATTTTACTTTTATGATCGGGATAATTATAGTGTCTGAATGTCTCTTTCTTTCTGTTAGTTCCTCACCATCTCTGTCAGCCATCGAAAACACTTGTTACCCACAACCTGGCCTGAGGGGGAGCTGTGATCAGCTCCACTAAAATCTCAGGTGGAGAACAATGAGTCTCCTGTTCAGAGATGGAGAAAGTCTAAAACAGATAGAGGGAAGGAGACAGGGACAAATCAGCCTCAGGAAAAGACTCACTTCTCCCCTGCACACATTATACATTCAACACAATGCAGCCTTTTCAAGTCGATGTGATGTCCAACTTCATCAATTAAGGTATAGAAGGAGCAATTTTATTTGTATCTTAAGAACATAGATGAGATAAGATGTGCAGGGTGATATAAAATTACAGTATTAATTCCACCTATTCAGATAAATTCCTGAAATAAACATCAGCATAAAGTCAAGGCTATGCAAATGTGCAGTGCATGTTTGCATGGATGTATTATTCCATGTGCTGAAATGCCTAAGCACGCCGCTAATGATTTCATTTGAATGGGAGATAACAGGACAACAGACGCAGAAAAAAAGGAAAGCAGGCCTCTCTATGAAGAAGTGTGACAAACACAGGAGAAAAACAACAGTGCGTAGGATTCCTGTTCACTCTGGCATACATATCCCTTATTAACTTATTTTGTGCTCCATTTTTATTCATGGCCCGAGGCACCAGAAACTTAGGGCTAAATATACCTGAACACGCTGAGTGGGAGGCCGGGTTGGTGGGGAGTTGAATACTGACCCAGTGTAGTAATGATCCCCTTCTCCTCCTGCATCCACTTCACCGAAACAGCGTGTTAAATACTTGGCAAAGATGGTGGCTTGTGTATGAACTGCAGCACTGAGTAACCTGGGAATATTCAGCCCCGTGCGCCCACTGACCGTCCCTGTCTCCCTCCTGTCTGTCTCTGTCCGTCTGTGGTTGACCCTCAGGTGGTGTTGAAGAATGCCCACATGGCAGTGGGTTCGCTCACCATCAACGAGGAGAGGTCAGAGGTCATTGACTTCTCTGTGCCCTTCATTGAGACGGGGATCAGTGTCATGGTCTCCCGTAGCAACGGAACCGTCTCCCCCTCCGCCTTTCTTGGTGAGGAGAAACGCACCTGGTGCTTCTGGCAGATGTACAATCGAGAACACTTACAGGCACGCACACATACACTCATATCACATAATCAATGCACAATCACAGGCAGAAGTACAAGTAGCTTTTTTCACAAAACAAGGAGATTGTTTACTTGTGTTGATTAGTGTTCAGTTCTAAAACAGCTCACTGTGGCTGCTCCTTCTTGTTCCATATTACTCCCCGCAATATTTCAAATGGATCCACAAAATGCCAGAAATATGTTTGATGAGCGGTTGATGTCATTGCTTACCTCGGTGATAAATACGTCACGGTTCCTGTCACTGCTTCAAAATAAAAGCCACCCTGTGTTTCACCCATCAAACACTTTTAATGTGAACTAGCAGCAGAAGCAAATGTTGGGTTTGCATCAGTAGGAACGTAATACAGGTCTGATAGGACTGTAGGAGACTGAGCAGTAAACAATGAGGCTGTTATCAATTAGATGAAATTACAGAGTAACGCTGGATTACCATCTGCTTTGTTTCCTGTGCATCCCTGGGGCATGAATCCAGGACAGTAACAACAAAAACTAACATAAAGCAGTGATTATGAATACATTAAATTTTGTTTGCTAAACAAATTATGACCATAAATAGTATCAAAATTGGGCATTGATAGTATCAACTTTATAGTTATCAGAAAAGTGTAAGCTGGGCATCTCCATCTGCTGATGAAGACTGTATGGTACAACTGAAAGCTCCAGAGCAGCTACTTAATGTATCTTGTAGTGAGATTGGTTTGTTGCTATGGTGTTTGTCACAGACTATTCTGTGTCTGCAAGCAGAGTGCAAGTGGTGGACAAACATGCCCATGTCAATGAGTACATCTGTCCATTCACACCTACCTACCTTCCTCTCAGTTTCTCTCTTGAGAAGTGCTTGTTAGTGTTCACACACACTCAGAGAGAATCCATAAATGTGCAACAATGAGCACACAGTACATAACGTCTGAATACAAACAACCATGCTGATGGTGATGTTATCATTTTCTTTAATTTGGTTTAACGAACTTCCTCTCTTTGTCTTCCCACAACCCTCCCTCCCCTTTCCTCTTCCCCTTTCTCTGCACCCTGCTGCACCCTGTACTCCCCCCCCTGTGTTTTAGAGCCCTTCAGTGCTGATGTCTGGGTGATGATGTTTGTGATGTTGCTGATCGTGTCAGCCGTGGCTGTGTTTGTGTTTGAGTACTTCAGCCCGGTGGGTTACAATCGCTGTCTGGCAGATGGGCGAGGTGAGAGGACAGCGCACACACACACACACACACACACACACACACACACACGCACACACAAGCTCAGACCCAGTCAATCCATACTCCAAAATGGTGACAATGAGGTACATTTTCAGGTGATCTCAGTTGCTAAAATGAAGACTTAGTTGGCATGTTTTGTTAACTTGAATGCACCATTCAGACAGAGCCCTCCATCTGCTAAATTACTTTGACAAACCCTTCTGAATGAGTGCAACTGGAGCGCTGGTACTTATCTACATCTACAGTCACTTAAGCTCTTTCACTAATGAAAAGGATCATTGACAAGAACCAGATAGGTGATCTTAAGTATTCTTAGCATCACTGTGTGACAAAAACTCCTCTGTTCTCGCAGTACAACGTCTTTTTTTTATTGTGCCATTCTCAAATATTACACAACGTTGTTACACCACCACATCTAGGAATGTAAAACTGATGAATGCACTTAAGTAGATCTATTACCATACATTGAAAATATGTGTCAGTTTGAATGGTGTCTGACAGTATGAAACAACACTACCCTGTTGAATCAAATTCGGTTCCAGCAGGCCATTCTAATCAATTTGCCCATCAAAATCAATGGTTCTGATTCAATCTATTTATTTCTCCAGGTTTTATACACCCAGCTCTGTTTGACTCTCAGTATTGCATTAGCCTGCCACAACAGTAGCCACTCAAGATAAAATCAGAAAAGTCTTATATTGCTGCTCACAGCCTTTTTATCAAGGACCAGAGGGGATAAGAGTAATGGTGTTTGGTTTGCCGTAGTGTTTTCTGAATGCCTTCTGTCACAGCCACAGCGTATGGTGTATGTGTGGTTTAATCGTTGGGTTATGTTAGGCTGTTGTCCTATACTGCTGCTCCAGCTGTAGCATAATTGTAGCCTGCTGTGTGCCTATCTACCCCCTCCTCCCTCCCTCGCTCGCTGTCTCCCTGTCTCCGACGCCACAGAGCTACAGTAGGTAGTGTTTCCGTCCTGCTACCTTGTCATACTGCCATAGAGGTAGGTGGAACAGAGTTGGTCTGTAACAGTGGGTTGTCACAGCAGCAGCTGGAAGAGCGGATGTAGAATCACGGCACGTCCTGTGATCACTGACAAACTAGAGGATGGGAATAAATCTAGTATTTGTCACCGCCATCCATCAAGTGCCTCCCACATTCGGCGGTCATGAGTAAATGTAAAGTGAAGTAGCACCCATGCGCTGTGAAACATCTTGCATCCTCTTTCATTTTTCTTTGTATCCCTCATCCCTCCCCCCCTCCTGTTTTCTGACACTCTGTCCCTCCCAGAGCCCGGCGGTCCCTCATTCACCATCGGTAAGGCCGTCTGGCTGCTTTGGGGCCTGGTTTTCAACAACTCCGTCCCTGTGCAGAATCCCAAAGGTACCACCAGTAAGATCATGGTGTCGGTGTGGGCCTTCTTTGCTGTCATCTTCCTGGCCTCCTACACTGCTAACCTGGCTGCCTTCATGATCCAGGAGGAGTATGTCGACCAGGTGTCAGGCCTGTCAGACAAAAAGGTGTGAACTCATGGCAATGTGAGGGGTCGTGGGGTGGAGTAGCAGGTGTGTGATAGTATGTAACATGGGGCATAAAAGATTACTTCAATAATTAATTATCAGCATTGTTGTGGATCGACAAATCTTTTTGAATAGAAAGAAAATAAACTCCATCCTGATTAATCAACTAATTTAGAACTGGAACAATTAGTTCCAATCAATCAATAAGTTGAACTACAGAAAATGAATAAGTTGCTACAGCTTTTAAATTTGGGGGATCCGCTGCTTTTCTTTGTCATGTTGTTCAGACAGAACCGTCACTTTGGGCTTTATAAATTATGATACATCCAAAGGATGAAGTACTTAAATAGATTCATCAGTAATGAAAATGATTGCACCCTTAGACTAATTGTTTCAGCACTTGTATGCTTCTGACCTGAATGGTGGCTTTTTATTTTTGAACTTGATCTGGTGTACAGTAGATGTTTGTCTAAATGTGTCCTCCAGACTCTCCCATGTGTGTCCGTCTATTGAACACAACTCTAAGCATTTAGTTAATTTTGAGCTTCCCAAAGCATAGTCCTGTGCTCCTGCTCAACAGTGCATTAAAGGCTGTTTGATGCGGCTCAGTGCCTTTTCCATGCTAACGAGCACGCCTCTGTCATTTTCTCTGTGTGGTTTCTCTTCCGGAAAACCCCCACCACAGTTCCAGAAGCCGAACGAATTCTCGCCGCCATTCCGGTTTGGCACGGTGCCCAATGGGAGTACAGAGCGCAACATCCGCAACAACTACCGGGACATGCATACTTACATGACCAGCTTCCACCAGAAGAATGTAGATGAAGCGCTGCACAGTCTGAAGACCGGGTGAGGAGGAGAGAGATAGAGGGGGAGGAAGGAGAGACAGATGAGGGATGCGAGGAAGGAGGGAGGGAGTTGAAAGGATCTCAGCAGGGAGAAAAGAGACAGTGCTATGGAGCTGTGAGGTCCTGCAGTGATGCAATACAGAGAAAAGATGATCAAGGAATAAGGAGAGGGAGACAGGAAGAGGGAGCATTCTGAGCAATGTGGGTGGGCAGCCAGTGGAGCTGTGAATCTGCCTGCCACTGGCACCCAGAAATAGCAGCGCAGCCTGTGGTTTATGTGAAAGCTAGCTAATATTCACTATCTCTGCCTCTCAAAGCTAGATAATGTCCTTTTCTGTTCCCTCATTCTCTCTCCCTGTCTTCCGATGTTTTCATCAGCCGCTGCTAAAGAATTAAAAATGCAAAGCAGTGATGTACCTCTGGTGTTTGGGGAGAGTTTGATCTGAATGACCACAGAGGCCTGTAGAGCCCCGAGGCACCGTTTGATGGGAGTTTGTCACCAAGCTGGAGACTGTCATGTCAATGTACATATCAAATCACTCAGGGTTGATATAGAATAGAATAGAATAGAAAGAATACAGGGTGTCCCCAGGCTATTAGATGAGATGTTATGCCCCGCAGATCCGGACAACCCTTGTCAAATGGTCAGTTTAGTTTTCTAGGCCTATATAATAGTCATACTTGAAGCTTGAAGATTGCTTATTGACCTCGGAAACAGCATTTTGACAAAAAAAAGGAAAAGGTCCAACTTACCTGTTGTTTCCCAAGTTTTCAACCACATCTCATTTTTCAGTGGGTGGAGTTGCTCGGTTGTTATGGAGATGATTTAGGTTTTACCATAGTTATAAAATATATATGAACTCTATAGATATTGATATCTGTGACTTTTCACAGACTGAAATTCCATATTTAGATCACATGATAACTCCTGAACTATCTCAATGATGACTGAGCAACTCCATTCACTGAGGAAGACCACAAGATGTAGTTGAAAGCTTCAGAAACAACAAGAAAACAACAAGGACCTTGTATTGAGAATTGTTTTCATTCTGGTCTTTGTTTCAGACTAGGTGGCCCTATTACAAATGCTATGGGAAACCCAGGAATAGAATAGAATAAAATAGAATAGTCAGTGATTATATCCAAAATCATTACCTGTTTTCCTGTACTTACATTTGATATTTTATTGCAAAGTGTACAAATTCAAAGTGAATATCTAAATTCCCACAATAACAACAAAAGATGTAGTGTCCATACAATGCACACTTTCTTTTCCTAAATATCCCTCAGTGCACTGCTTTACCTGGTAACACTTTATTTTTTGGAATCATATATTTCTAATAATTTCCTTGTAGAATTCCTTGAAAGAACTATGCAGTTTGCCATCAATTAAAGCTAAATAGAGAAAGGGAATTGTTATAGTTTCAGTTTCAGTTAATTAATTCCAAATAAATGCTAAGCTAGCGTGTTTTAAACCGTGCACAGCAGGTCAGAGGAACATGCAAAAATGTGCACAGGCAAGCATACAATTACACAAGAACAGAGAATACAGTTTCCAATGTTAAATGAATGATGAATGAATATTTACATGGAGTGGTCCTTACATGGTGATAACTCTTACAGCTACCTAAACATACTAATACGACTGGCTCAGAATGTTTTGTTTAAAAGTGTTATCCTTTGCTGTTAATAGATTAAGAAATTAAAGATGTGCAACACTACACATCAGTGATGACAAATTATGGTGAGTCACCAAGTATCCTAAAATCTCAATTTATTATAAACTATCGAGTGGGAATGAGTGAACAAGGGGGGGATTTGGGACACATTCATACACCGTCACTATATGATTGGAGGCTCCATATCACTCTGTAAAAAGTGTTTTTCTAACACAGTTTCCTTCCATCGCGCTCCGCAGCAAACTGGATGCCTTCATCTACGACGCTGCAGTGCTGAACTACATGGCGGGCAGAGACGAGGGCTGTAAGCTGGTCACCATTGGAAGCGGCAAGGTGTTCGCCTCCACCGGCTACGGCATCGCCATCCAGAAAGACTCGGGCTGGAAACGAGCTGTGGATCTGGCCATCCTCATGCTGTTTGGAGATGGTAAGGACTGAAATATTTTAATATTACTGTGGTGGGCCAGGCAGTCAAGGCATGAGATGACACAGGCTTAAAGTACCAAAAAAAAGGATTTATTTTCACTAACAAAATTCTAAACTAAAGAAACTGCTTTAAGAACAATAGGGCCCTTAAAAGAGGTCAAACAAAACTAACTCTATTGTGCAAACCAGTTACCAAAACAAGGTGTAAACTTAACTAATCGACCTCCTGAATGAGGCCTGAGGGAAACCTATATATTAAGAGATCAAACCAGTAAACACCTGCAGGGGAGGACAGCATAACCGCTCACTAAAACTCTACCTATAGAAACCCTAACCCCCCCTCCCAAGATGACAGAGTTCTTGGTATAGTCCTTGGGTGGGGCCTCAGCATAAAAGTCTGGCTCCAGCCTCAGCCCAATCTTTTGTTGGACCAGGAAGGAGCACCGAGCCAGGTAAGTCAGAACTGTAGTTGTGTGGCCACAGCCATCACAATTACTAAAATGACAACTTATTGTATTTGAATGAAGAAACCTTATAAATATTCAACAGCCAAATAAATATATAAGTGTATATAATATAATTGTAACTTTTTAAAGCACTAAGATTTTGTCTTTTGCGTTTCTCTGTTGCTTGTGATGTAACAACACTAATCCAATGTTGCTGTTGTTGATTGCCACTTTAATGTAGCAGTCGCACAGATTTTATCACATTCATAAATTTTTGGAGATATTGATTTAAATGGTGTCCTATTTGCATTGCACTGTAATATCCTCGCAGGGAATATCCCATAGATAAACATTATTGCACCATCTAGGAAAACAAAACAGGTCCACTATTTTTAACAAATTCGTATTGCAGGTTAAATTTATTCCAATCAGCATTAACAAGAATTATCTTCTCTTCAGAGTTGAATCACTGTCACAGATGTCAAGAAACAAAATTACACTCTCATCAGTGCAGTAAGTTTGGCGACGTGGAGTCATCGAAGTAGCTGTAAAGGAGCTGTGACTCAGAAGGTGGTCGGTGCTTGTTACGGTGGCAACCCAAGAGCCTGCTGGTAGATCCCGGCAGTCAATGAGGCTGTCGAGCTGCAAGAAGAGGTTGGCACAGTTCAGTCCTTAATCAACAGTGAGGCACCAGCAGGCCTGAAACGCTGCCGATCCTGCAGTTGTAGAAGTGAAAGCTTGAGTGTGTAAGGAGGTTGTTTATTTGGGAACTCGGGAGCTACTGGCAGCACGCTGCAAAGGCTGTTTTGGCAGGAAATATTGACCTTAATTGAAGATAGTCAGAAGGAGCTCTCAGTCTTGAAATGCTGAAGCCACTGGATATTGTTGGGCTGTTTGACATATTTCTTCAGTGTCTTCATGAATTTTAGGAGCCACAGCCTGTTTAGCAGTCCGCGGGCTGGGGTGGTAGACACAGAGACACCTTAAATATATTTTGATTTGTTCTGCTAAGTTTACACTGACAATAAGGACAGTTTTTCCAATTTGTCAATGTTTGACAGCTTTCTGATATGAACCATATGTACATATACTATTTCAATGTGTTCCTACTGTTAGTCCACAAATAACCGCACCAGTTTGACATATTAAAAGTAAAATCCCCCCCAGGTTTAGGCTAGTGTGGACTTCTAAGATGTTCTCTTTCTGATATCTAGTAAGCCACCTTAGAAGAAGCAGACATAAAAGCTGTAAAGGTGAGCCTAATTTTGAAAAGTGCATAAATAATTTAAACTCATGCCACCTCCAATGGCTGATAAGTGATGTGCTGGAGTGTTCATAACCATGTGTGTCTTTGTTGAAAATATTACTGTAGCACTGTGACACCAGCTTATCAGTTCAACAATATGGGGGCAGTGTATCTCTGCTCAGCACCACAGAGCACCATATCATGTGAATATTTATACAAGGTGGCGGTACAATCCTGGATTCCATTAGTGGACAGCAAGTAGAAAGCGTTCCGTCTCGTACTTATGTGCCGCAGAGCAATGCTCTCAATTTGTAGGTCGGGTTTTGTTTTGAGCGCCAGCTGTTGTGTGTTTTGGGTAGTGACCGAGAGAAGCCAGCAGGGTGTCTGGCGTCACTCGGCGAGAATGACGAGTGCAGTGATCCACGAGGACCTTTGTCTCGAGCTGCTGCTCCGTCATGTTGAGAGGATTGAGCCAGTTGAGGTGGTTTTTTTGATCATTCGGCCATTTGGTGCCTTTGGTTGAATGGGTTCTGGCTTCAGGTGACACAGAGGTCAGGGACGATGCAGGACACACTGGAAGGACATTTCCCAGGAGTATAGAGACATAGTGAGACACAGACAGTACACCCTCAGGTACAGACATGTGAAACAACACTCGCATCTCATAACTCTAACGTGCTGCAACTTTAGTAGTTTGTTCACACTGGAGATGAAGTGAGCTACAATATGAATTTACAGTTTACAAAATATTACAGCAAACCTTCACCCATCAATCTGTGATGCAGCTTTTGTTTTCTTAGTTTTGTTTTCTGCTGTCAAACAAGTTGAAAATGTTTTACAGAAAGTTATCAGAAATAACAATGAAACAAACTGTCATCAAACTTCCACACTTAGGTCACATGACTAACTAAACAGTTGCCATGACAACTGAGCAGAATCCATCCATTGAGGAACGCCGCAAGATGTTTTTGAAAGCTTCAGAAAAGCCAAGTAAGTGGACCTTGAGATGAGAATTTATTTTTGTCAAACCTCTATTTTCAAGGTCAAGAATGAACCTGCAAGCTCAAAATATTTAATTTGTTTTACTTATTTTAATGTCTGCTTACTGTCGTACAGAAATATAATACAAATAGTTTGTAAAAGTGAATTCAAAAAGAAGCTCTGGCTTGGGGATCTTTTTTCTATCCATCCATCCATTAGCCAAGCCGATCCCAGGTGACACTGGGCGGGAGGCGGGGTACACCCTGGACAGGTCGCCAGTCAATCACAGGGCTGACACAGAGACAGACAACGCTCACATTCACGCCTATGGACAATTTTGAGTCACCAAATAACCTGCATGTCTTTGGACTGGAGGAAACTGCAGCATCTGGACTTTTTTCTATTTTCTGGCATTGTATAGACCCAATACTGAATCAATTAATTGGAAAAAATGATCAGAAATGTAATGTAATGAAAATAATCAGTTCTATAACACTCAATGTATCCATGCTCATCAGTCAGCAGAGAGCTTTGGCATCCTCTAAAAAGAGCTGCAGGAGTTTGTTGGGAAAACTACGTCCCTGCTTGCCCTGTTGCCACGGTGGGCCTTTAAGGTGCTAGAAAGTAATGTAAAATTGATGGACGAATGCTGTAAAAGATATTTGCTGTTGACACAAGTAAGATAATGTTTATTTTTGTTGTCAGAAACGTAATGAGTATATTCAAACACTCAAGCATCCATTACTCCTCTTGCATTACAGTGTATTCTTTACTTCCTTCATTTATGATGAGGGGAGTGTTCCTACTTACTGACAAGGAAAGAAGTTCAATGGGGAACAGGGTTTTTAATTTGTGTCACCAGCCTTATTTTTGGCAGCACTTGTACATTTTGTATCTGAGGAAAAGCTTCATGTAAAATATCATTGTCCCTGATGTGAATCCTTGCCTTCGGAGACGACACCCACAGTAGCACTCCACCTCCAGAGACAGCATGTGCTCCATACTGCTCACCACCTGCCGGATCATATATCGTACAGCATGTTGACACGTGCCTTTGATATGCTATCACTTTCCATCCTGGCGTGTGTGGGATGGATGAAGGGGTCAGTGCAGAGAGATGCTGTCAGCACACATACGTTACCGCAGGCCAGGAGGTCAGACTCATCAATGTTTGGTCCTATCCGTCACGTCCTGTTAAGAGTCTAGATACAAACATGCTGTAAGTCATATGTGCAGAGGGAGGGGATCAGCAACAAACTGAGTACCGCTACATCTAAACAGATCCAGGATCAGGAGTGCAAAGTGGAAAAACTTTTGAAGATGGGGGAGGAGAGGGATGAGAAAGATGATAGATGAGAATAGAGGAAGGAATGGAGAGCAGATAATTTATTATAGTAATATTGATGTCAATTACATTATAGATTCTGTTTATTGATCCAGCTCCAGTGATTCAATATGGTTCATGTTGTTGGGTCCAAATCAAGCACATCCACATTTAAAAGCATCAACCGTGCTTTATCCTGCCCTCATGTCATTGTGTTTGAAATCTGTAGCCTGATAAGAAGAATCAATACTGTCAGCATTAAACTGCTGATTGTTCTAAATGGGAACCAATTTGCAGGTCCCATCGCTGGTGTGAAGATGTTCAGAGGGATATTTGGGCATCCTTATGAATTAATCTGAGAAACAGGAGCATCTTGCCTTTTGTGTGATTGTGTTTGTTTCTTTGTTTTTTTTCAAAATCTTCAAATATTGCTGGAGCGGTCTTGCACCACTTTAAAGCTACTTATTTTAATACTACTTATTTATAAGTAATACTACTTATATAAATCACATAGGCGTTTTTCTATACTCTGCCCATAGTTCAAAAATACTCCTACCAGCACCTCTAAAGCTAATTAATCAACAAGTTGTGTAACATTTGTTTAATCTGTACACAAACAGTAATGTAAAAATTCAAATTTGTGGTGAAGTTATGTGTAGGTATATCCTTGGCGAACAACAACCAGGTGTACTGACTTTCTTGAGACTGCCAGGTTTTGTACTATTGTACAGAGTCATATTAAAAACTCTCCAACTGTACCTAGTAACCTGTGCTATAGCTGGAGACACTGCATAGAAGTGCTGGGTGGATGGATAATCAAGAAATAGTTCCAGCACGTAACTCCCACTAAATCCAAAAAGTGTTGGTTGCACATTTCTCTTTGTTTACAGCATTTCACAAAACTATTTCTTTCAACAAAATAAATGAATGTAAGACACCTATATTACAACATTATATTACTTTTCCCTTTGCTTCCAGGTGTTATATATTTTTGTCAACTTAATGCCTTTCTGTTTGTTGCTCATCAGCATAATAACAGCTGATGACCAGTCACCCTAAGACTGCCGCTTATCACTTTCTGTTCTCTTACTGAGTTTCATTTAGGTAAGAAAGTCTTGGTGAAAACTATTTAACAGCTGTCTTGAGACAAACACACACATTCATCAGAACGAACATCCATACACAACAATGTTGTGCAAGCAGTGAGAAAATATAGCCCCTTGATCTCACACAGACACGCACAAAACACAGATCATCGGTGCAGATCAAACAAATCTCTCTGGACATGTCCTCCTCCCCGTTAGCAGTCCTCCCAGGGACATGGAACTGAGGGCGGAAACACTCATCACATGACCACACACACTTCCTCCCTGAGGACTGTCAAGTCCCAGCAGGCAACTGGTTTTTTTTTCCCAGAAAAAGGAAGGATAGCCTTGCGTAAGCAATCCTTAATGAGGATGATCCTCGGGGGGCGTTCAGTCACAGTAATGCAACATGACATTTGTTGCACGTACATGAGTCCTGAGCTGTTTTTGGCATCAACTCCCCATCCAAAAAATGTGTCCTCTCTTTTTGCACTCATACTTGCATGTTCTGAAACCTATGGGCAAACTCATCCATGTGCACAGGTCACACAAACAGTAACACCAACACATGGATACAGTAAACCTGTGTGTGTGTGTGTGTCTCTCCTTCCTTCAGGTGACATGGAGGAGTTTGAGGCCCTGTGGCTGACGGGCATCTGCCACAATGAGAAGAACGAGGTGATGAGCAGTCAGCTGGACGTGGACAACATGGCGGGGGTCTTCTACATGCTCGGAGCCGCCATGATTCTGTCGTTACTCACCTTCATCTGTGAACATTTGTTCTACTGGCAGCTGCGCTTCTGCTTCATGGGCGTGTGCTCCGGAAAGCCCGGGTTCACCTTCTCCATTAGCAGAGTGAGTGCACTCATGTTTTATTTTAGGTCTGACCTTTGTCCTCCTGACAGAAAGATCACAGGAGTGGTTGTTTTAAAACCAGTGACTGTGTTTGAGGTGTATCGAGTCAGTCAGGGGGATGCGATGACTCACCTGACTTACCTGTGGCTTTTTTACCCAGGCAGTCATTAAACAACAAACACAAGTGAGGAGCATCTTGTTCTATATGGGGGAAAACTCACCTATTTTAATGATACAGCAATTTGAAATTACAAGTCAGTGGAGCGCAATATTACAATAATGTTACATTATTATCGGTACAAAAAATCAGTTCCAGTCCAAAACCTACATTTTTTTCCTGCTCCCATTAATGTTCCTTTCAAAAGTGTATTGTACCTGTTCTTTATCAGAATAGCCAGGACCATTTGAAAATGAAGAAATGTATGATAGGAATAACTACATTGAAGATTTATGATTATCATAAGTTCCACAAATTGTGTTGTATTTTATTAAAATCTTGAAGGTGTGAAATTTGATGAACTCTTTACAGAACAGTAACACAACTCACAACAGATGACAGATGGTTGGTCAAAGTAAAGGTGTGAGCATGCTCAAAACAACCACGTCTGAGGGCAGAAGTGTTTGTAGCCGCTACAACTGGCCACACTCGAGGGCGGGGTGAAAATCCTGTCGTGATAGAGACGGGTGAAATGTTATAATAATTTCAGTTTGGGGGCGCACATTTTCAGACAGTCTCTCCTCAAAGGAATTCGTTGTGTGGCACTCGTTTTACACACCAAAAGTAAAAGTAATAAGAGTTTGAGAGAGAAGCCTAACTCTGCTGTCCTGACTTTCTCACCTCCACACACCTGGCCAATCGCTGCGTAAAGTGGGCGTGATTGTTGTCTTGTCAATTTTGGAACGTTACAAAAAATTATCAGACAATTTTTAAGCATCACTTAAGCCTCATTCCCTGACAGGGTTGAAGCCCACAGTCTTTGAGAAACTCCACTGTTTGTCCACTTAATTTTGCTGAAATAAAAGCTACTTACTATGCTGCACATTCTCAGCCGGTGACCTGAAGGTGTGTTTGTGTGGATGTTGAAGAACACATCTCAGCGTGGTTACAACTCTCTTCAAATGGGTCACCTAACAAGGTGACTCAGTGTTATTGATGCAGGCTGTGTAAGGCCATAAAAATAATCACTTGAGGTGTAATTCATTTGCATAATGTTACCTTTTAAGAAAAATGTGGGGGGAGGGGAATTGTTGTTTTATGCTAATTGTCAATTATTATTTGCCTGAGAAAAGGACACCAGTGTTTGTGTTTGCCAGTAAGGCTGAAGGTGTTTATAATTGTAATGTCATTTGGTTAACAGCTACTCAGACTTATTTGACAGAACTTAAAACACAGATCTGGCCTTGAGCAGTTGATACACAATGTTTATTTTGTCTTCTAGCAGCAATCTCCTGAAACTTATATTTATATGCAAAACATTGCATGGTAGCTTTAAGAGTCACTCTAAGCTCTAATGTGCTTCAGATTGATTTTACTTGATGCATTACATCAATTTTAAGTGCATACACATTTCCAGAGTGGTTGTACAGCCAGATGTCTTTTACACATTTCCATGCACTCAAGTTACGGTGTAAGAGAGAAAAAATATTAAAGATGGTGCAGCATTGAAGAAAATTGCAGTTCATATACAGTGTATAGAACATGCAAGGATGGACAAGATGAGGTGACTACAAAGGGCTAATAAAATACAGAGGAAGAAAAAGATATCAGTTAGGGAGAATCATGATAAAGAATGAAACCGGTAGCAAAACAAAGGCAGAGTAGAAATGAATAGACACAGAAGTGTGCCAGTAACCTCTGTTCTATTATCTTTCACAGCCACTGTAGTAGCTATAGATGTAGAGAGATAAAGACAGACAATCCCATTGGAGCAGCTGCCGCTCACCTGATCGCCCGGAAACGGAGATAAAACAGACACAAAAAGAGAATGGAGGCATAAAAGAAAAGCGGGTTGACAATTCAGATTCATGAATGTAGCTAGGCGACGGGTGAAGTGACTAAGAGACAGACAGAAACTGTTTCTGACAAGTTGACGCCTTTGAGGAATGCTGGCCCGCACCCTGGCTGGTGGGTAGTGTGTCCTCGACCTTTTGGATGTGGCTGTCGCCTCAACCACAGATTCCCTCAGTTACCATTTGGACACGCTTGTTTGACTTCACTCGCAGAGGCTTTCCCCTCTTGAAAACCCTGTTCTTACCAACCAACCAAACGCACAGATACTGATGGATAATGACGTTTGAAGTAGACGATTGTTAATTCACGTGTCTCTGATATTGACGGAAAGTCAAACTAAACTATTACAGAGTGATTCATTTCCTTGACAGTGTTTTTTCATGAAAGAAAAAATAGTAAAATAATCATGTGGCACCAGTGTCAGGCAAATTTTGATGGCATTGATTAGACCTATTGATTGGTGGTCACAACCATGAGCTTACTGCACCTTTTGTGTTATCAATCAAGGCTGTGATCTGCTCATTCCCTTCTCCTTCTGTTCTCTGTGTCTGAGGTGGAGTGCTGAGCAGCACTTCTGAGGGTCAATGCTATTCCCCTGAGAAAAGTCATTTATGAACTCAGCCCCATTACTGTTTAATAGTGTGTAAACACAAGGGCGGTCAGAGAGTGCATGGCAATGCATTAACCTCTCTCTGCCTCTGTTTGTCTCTCTGTCTGTCTGTTTATGTGTCTGGTGTTTGGCTCTCTGTCTCTAAATTAAATCCCCTTTGGTTCTTGATTCCTTACTAATGCCACACATTTTGCTGTTGTTTTCGTCTCACTTGGGCTTCAAACCTTATCACGCTCACTCGTATTCTTTCTTCCTCCCATGGCCTGTCTCACCCTCTCTTTCTCTCTCTCTACCTCCCTTTTCTTCTAATTTTCGCACTCCAGGGTATCTACAGCTGCATCCATGGGGTACAAATCGAGGAAAACAAGTCGACCATAGACTCACCCTCAGCCACCATGAAGAAGAACATGAACAACACCCACTCCAACATCCTAAGGTTGCTTCGTACTGCGAAGGACATGACCGCCGTCCCAGGCATTAACGGTTCTCCACACGCCGCTCTGGAGTATAGCCACAGCGGCCGTGACTCGGCTATCTATGATATCCAGGAGCATAGGCGTAGCTTGGTGGGTCACCCTGTAGAGTGCAAGCCAGCATCGCCCTACCTGCAAGAAGACAACATGTTCAGTGACTACATCAGCGAGGTGGAGAGGACTTTTGGCAACTTGCCCCTGAAGGACAGCAACCTGTACCAGGACCATTACCTGCACCACCACCCGGCCTCGGCTCTGGGTATGTCCGGCCCCCTGCCTAATAGGCCGCGTAGCTTAGGCAGCGCTAGCTCGTTGGAGGGTGGCATGTTCGATTGTGACAGTTTAGGGGGAGGGGTAGCACCCATCTTCACCACCCAGCCCCGCCCCTCCATGACTCACAGGAATACTAATAAGTTTGACCTGATTGCTGGCCAAACCCCTACGGATTCCAACCAGGGTGGGTTCAAGGGAAGCAATGTGTACGGGCGGTTTTCTTTCAAAGGAGGCGCATCCAGCACGGGGCTCATTGGGGTTCATGACAGGTACTGTGGTGGGGGTGGGGGAGGCTCGGGGGGTGATGATGGGAACATTCGCTCTGATGTTTCGGATATCTCCACGCACACTGTCACCTACGGCAACCTGGAGGGAAACAACAAGCGGCGTAAGCAGTACAGGGACAGCCTGAAAAAGAGGCCAGCCTCGGCCAAGTGCAGACGGGAGCAGGACGAGATAGAGCTGAGCGGCTTGAGGAGGAGAGCCCACCACCACACCGTCCACCACCACTTCCCCCACGGGCCCCAGGCACACCGCACGGTCTCACCTCCCCTGGAGCGGAAGAGGGGAGGAGGAGTGGGTAATTCTTCACCTTATTTGTTCCGCAGAGACAAAGAGAACCTGAGGGATTTCTATGCGGACCAGTTCCGCTCCAAGGAGGGCAAGGCCAAGTGGGAGCAAGAGGGTGGAAGTGGAGGAAGTGGTGTGGGCGGTGGTAGCGGTGGTGGTATCTGTAAAAGTTTAGTACCTGTAGAAGATTTCCTCAAAGGTAAAGGCAAGAAGCCGGACTGCAAAGGTGGGCTTGGCTCAGTGTCGGCAGGGCAGCAAGCCCACACCTGCTGGGAGAAGGGGGTTTCTGGGATAGGAGGGGGGGGAATAGCAGGAGGTGACTGGGAGTGTCATAACTGCCACAATGCGTGTCACCACGGTGGAGGCGTAGGAGGAGGCGGCACATGCCCAGCTAGCGGGGTTGGGGGTACCAGCAGTCGCCCCAGCTCCGCTGGCTGCAAACGCTGTGACTCCTGTAAGATCCAGCCAAGCAACCTTTACAACATCAGCGAAGATAATAACATGGTGTTCACTGGAGGGAAGAGTAGCGTAGGATCCAGCCAGGCACAAACTCAGACACAGCGCAGGAAGGTAGGGCCGGGTGGGAGAGTGTTACGGAGGCAACACTCATATGATACATTTGTGGACCTACAGAGGGAGGGGGCAGGCCGCATGGGTGGGGTTGGCGTTGGGGGGCAGTTTCCCCAGCCCCGAAGTGTGAGCTTGAAAGACAAAGACCGCTTCATGGAAGGCCCCAGCCCTTACGCTCACATGTTTGAGAGGTATGCAGGTGAAAGGGGGTCTTCCATGTTTGGAGGAATAGGTGGAGATAGGGAGAAAGGAGGTTCCTCCTTCAGTTTGTTCCGTGGAGGCGAAGGTGGGTTGCATCAGCGATCGGTGGAGGAGAGAGACCTGAGGGACAGAGATAGAGCTATGATGTTAGGTGGGGGCTGTGGTGGTGGTGGTGGTGGTGGTGGTAGCAGCAGAGGGGCCGGGACTTACTCCTTGTCTAAATCTCTCTACCCAGATAAGGTGAACCAGAACCCCTTCATCCCAACCTTCGGCGACGACCAGTGTCTATTACACGGTGCCAAACCGTACTACATCAAAAAGCCACAGACGCAGCAGCAGCAGCAGCAACTTCTCAACAACAGCAGAGGAGGAGGGGACTTCCGCGGCTCCATGGGAGTGACTTCCTATTTGCCTGCGTCCGCCACAGCTGGGGTGATGTCCAATGTGGCCCCCAGGTTCCCCAAAGAGCTATGTCTGGGCGGGGTGGGAGGGCCCATGGGGAACCACCATGGGGCCAGCAAGCTACTGCCTGTGGGCAGGGACACGTTAGGTTTGGGGCAGGGACAGAGACCCTTCAACGGTGCCAGCAATGGACACGTTTATGAAAAGCTCTCCAGCATTGAGTCAGACGTCTGAGGGTGAACACGGAGGAAGACAGAGAGAAAGAAGATGAAGTGGGTGACGAAAAGGGGGAGGGACAGGTAGAAAACATACAGAGGATAAAAGAGAGAAACAGCAGAGGCTGATGACCTCTATGTGTGAAGAAAATGAGGAGACATGATACTGTGTGTTGTTCTCACTCCACTAAATGGAAAGAATTTGGACGATGCACAGAGGCCACTGCAGGCTAAGCCGTGGTGAAGTCCGGCTGGAGGCAAGTTTTTAATGAGAAGAGAGGATTCTGGTGCTGCTACGACGCTCAGAGAAAGATAGGGAGGGAGGGGGAAAAAGTGAAATAAAATCTCCAGTCTCTGCTCTCTTCACATGCTCATTGTCTTTCCCTCCCTCCTGCAGTTCTATAACACCAAAACAAACATTTTGTTTAACAACGGAAATACAATCATGAATGAGAAATCAACGCTTCTGTTGAAGTAACAGGGTAAACTAATAATTGTATTGATAATGTTGATAATATTATTGAATATTATTCCAGTGTTTAATGATGATTGGTTTGGATTGTTTTTCAATTTTATTTATTTAAATAGTTCATGTTACATATTTGTATGATGTTAATTCTTTCTTAGCTTACCAATATTACAGGAGACTGGTAGACCAGTTTTTTGGGGGAGTTCCTGTAATTTGGACTCTTCTTTGCTATTAATTCTTCATGTTTGATTTTTTACACTTTTCTTACTTTTGAGTGCTGTGAAGTGTATGTGAAAGGCATGACTTGCTGAGTACATTCTATGTACTTAATACATTTGCAAAGAAGGCCTTTTTTTTCAGTTGCAGAAGCAACATCATCATACTGATTTGCCGTTTCCTCTTGTTTTTCTGCTCGGCAGTACCAAATGGGTCTCACATTTTGATCTGGATGTGCCTTAAAGGATTAATACTGATTTTGTACACATATGATCTTATCTGTTGGTAGACAGATCCACCTGCAAACAATTCATCAATTGATTTGAGATATAAAATACACCTGAAAATGTCTGGTATGGGGGTAGAGCTTCATGAGCATAACAGACGTTTAGGTATTCAACAGATAATATAATACAAAGCAAACTTAGAAATGACTGCAGTGCAGGAAGCTTAAATTCCTATGTAGATCCCCAACGATAAAGGTAACCAATAGCAGGATCACAAGGGTTAAAACCACAGTGCCATGATAGATAAACATTCCTGTCTCCCCCCCCCAAAAGTCAGATATAACTGAGCTGTGCTGCTGTATGTGAAGAAATACGATTTAGGAATATAATACCTAAGCATCTTCTTGTACTATTAACTCCACAATGAATCTAACTGCAAGTCAATTAGTTTTAAATTGTTAACTAAGAAGCACAGTCAGCTTTATCTCTCCTCACCTCCTAAACTCCCACTGTTCATTTTTGCATTACAGATGACCCAGGAACCAACTATCCATTAAATACATGTAAATCACATTTAATGTCCACTTGTTGCTCACGTCTCGTTTCATTGGGTCCGACTCAATTGGCCGTGACAGTTTTGCTGTTCAGGACAGGCACATAATGGACTCTCAGAGTGAGGCCTCCATTGCTATGATGAGCAGCCTGGCACGTTAATTATTTTATGATTACGGCTATAAGCCCTGCCTGCTGTATTAGATGGTCACATTTGAATGATGGGAGGGGTACAAGTGTTCACTCTGCTGGTGTAAAAGACCACAGCAGGCTCATCATTTCAACCACGCTAGAACATAGTACCAAATAAACTCATGACTTAGTCTTACAATTATTCTTAACTGTACACCTTTATAGCATTTCATTTAATTATTTTTCGGTTTTAAAAAGTGTTAGGTGAATGCAGCTAAATACTGTTACCCTGTGATTTAAAGGAATAGTTTGACATTTTGGGAAATTTGCTTATTTACTTTCTTGCCGACAGTTAGATGAGAAGACCACTCTCATGTCTGTACAGTAGTTGGAAAACTGCAGCTGGTTAGCTTAGCTTAGCATAAAGACTGGAAACAGGGGGAAACAGCTAGCATGGCTCTCTAAAGGTAACACAATCTGCCTAATAGCTCACTAAATAACATGTTAGTATCTTGTTCGATTAATTCATACGTGAAACAAAGTGTAAAAATTACATTTGGATGGTTATCTACTGGACTTTCTTGAGGTCATCCAAGAAATAGTGAGGCACATAACCTCCCACAAAACCACAAGTTGTCATTTTCACGTTTTGGTTTTTGTACAGATCAAACAAATAAGATGTAACATGTTAGTGAGCTTTGGAGGTGCTTGTAGATGGATTTTGTTACCTTTGGACAGATGTTTCCCTGTCTTTTCTTCCAGGTTGAGCTAAGCTACCAGTTTGCTGGATGTAGCATTGTATTTAACACAGATATGAGCGCGGTATCGATCTTCTCATCTGTCTCTGCAAGAAAACTGCTATTTGCATATTTCCCAAAATGTCAATCTATTCCTATAAGCTATTTTCTTACAGTCCAAACAAGAGAACCATGATAAGTCTATCCCTGTGTGTACGCAATCATGATTATGTGGTGGGAGAAATCACGCAATCATGATTTCTCCCACCACATGGCTCAAACTCACATTTTTTCACCAAACAGAACATAAAAGATAATTTCAGTATGTACTGTAACCTTTTTCTCCCTCCACCTGACCATAATCTGTTTCACACGCTGAGATTTTGATGAAGGAAAGAATTTTCCCTCAAGTCCGAGGTCCACCGTGGATTGTGTCAGCTTCAGACATTTCAGGAGAAAATGAATAAAAGAGGAAGAGGAAATGGTAGATGCAGGAAAAAGTAAACAGCAGCCTGAAAGCAGGTGGTACATTTAGTAAAAAGCTTTGGCTTTGTTTCTGATGGACCCGTAGTTATTTTGATCAAAAAGCAACTCCCAAATCCACAACCTCAGACACACAGGTCATCTCTGCTCTAGCACAACATAAAGACAAACAGGTTGTGTTTAATTTACAGCCCTCTCTACCATTAAAATAGTTAGAATTCATTTAATACTTAGAAGTTACAATTTAAAATCCGTTTACAGTTATTTATTCTCACTTCTATCTCACTTTTGCCAAACCACATTTTAACACTTAAGCACAGTCTGACTGAATGGGTCCAATATTTAGTTTGTTGTACATCCCAGTCAAAACTTTACAAGACTTCCCTTCTCTTGGTTGGCAAGTCAGTATGTATGATACTAGGGGTTCTCTAGTGTTTGTGAGGACTTGCATGTATACACTTAGTTTTTTCTTTATTTCTGTTTCTTAATCTTTACCTTTTAGCCCAGAAAACAATGGGTGTTTTTCAACAATATTTGGAATTTTATCAATTTCATTGGTACTGATGATCCATGTAGTACTGTAGGTGCGTGCGTGTGCGTGCTTGTTTGTGCAAGAGAAGACACTAATCTAACAGTCTAAATTTTGGTTATACTTAAATAAATTTGATTACAAATTTCAAATTTAGTTGTTAATGTGATACAAAGATCAATTTATAGTTTGTGTAAATGCTTTTAAACAAGGTTGAGGTCTTGGTTAATACATTCATTGTCACTGAAGAAGCCTTCTTCATCTCAACTACTTTTCCTATTTTCTTTCCTTTGAATATCTCAGTATGTTTCATTGTTTCTGTTATTGTATGTGACTGAATACATATGCTTGATTACCTCCGTGTGTGCTCATATGGAAGAGAGACAGAGTGTGTGAGAGAGATATAACTGTTAATTGTACATGTATTATAAAACTGTATGTAAATACTTTACCTCACGCTCATGGACTTTTGATAAAAACTGTACAAAATGGCAGAGAATAGATCTATTTGGGATAAATCTTTGATTCGTAGGTCCCCTTGCAAAATTGCTTTTGTACCGACTTCAGGCCAGGATATGTGCAATCATTTATTATTACACAGATGATTTGCACATTTAATAAGGTTTGTTGATGTGTTCTTTTTTCTTTTGGATTTGGTCAAAGACCAGCTAAGTTTGTTTTCTCAAAGGAAAAATTGTAAAGCACCATCATTCATTGGTACACAGAAAGCACAATAGATTATCTATTGCATTTTTACAAGGTAGTCTCATTTTTCTTTTCTCCTCTTTGGCTAATCTTCTGGTTTTGTGTTTTGCCACAGAAGATCGAACGACTCCACCCCTGAGCTGTACAGATTGTGAAAAATGTACATACGACAAAAATCTAGTTCACCCTTGCATTTTTTTGTATGGAGAGAAATTACTTGTGTGAAGAGAGTATTTCAAATTTGATTGAATATTTAGTAATATTGAAAATGAGATTAAACACAGTCAATGTGAAAATAAGTGCTGAGAAATATTATTCTTCTGTCTCTTTGGAATAAAAGTGTTGAGTATTAATAAAAAATAAGAAATCTCAAACTTATTTGTCTGTTATCCCCCACCCCCCATATTGTTTTTATCATTTGTTGGGTCCACAACAGCAAGCAACAGGTCTTCTTGTGTTTATATTTGCCATTCAAATGCACGAGTACACGAAACAGATCATGTTATTATGTCCCATAGGCCATCAGTGGATCAGAGATAATGGCTGTGGTGTCATCTTCTGCTCTTTCATTTGCTCCTCTCTCTGTCTTCTCATAAACAGGCCTCTCTCATCATGTGAGATTGCTGTTACCCACCATGCTGTATAAGTGTTTTTGTAGACCAAAGAGAAAATAAATAAAAAGGCTTGAGCAAGAGAGAGCGAGAGAGAGGGGGGGG
>JAVQJF010009451.1:0-22650 GCA_036023855.1 Gadopsis marmoratus | reverse complement strand
TGTGTATTTTTGTGCGTTTTTGTATTTGCTTGTGTTTTCGGTGTGTTTTTGTAATTGCTTGTGTTTTCGGTGTGTTTTTGTAATTGCTTGTGTTTTCGGCGTGTTTTTGTATTTTGTTGTATTTTGTGTTTTTTCAACATATTTTTGTATTTTCAAAAGGTACCAAAAATACTCAAAAGACAAGCAAATACAAAAACGCACAAAAAATACACAAAGCACAAGCAAATACAAAAACAAGCCGAAAAACACAACACTAGAAAATACAAAATCAAGTGAAAAAGACACAAAAGACAAGCAAATACAAAAATATGTTTAAAAAACATGAAATACGACAAAATACAAAAACCACAGAAAATACACAAAAACACAAGCAAATACAAAAACAAGCCGAAAAAACACAAATCAAGCAAAAACATGTTGAAAATACAAAAACGCACCAAAGTGCTTTGGATACCTTGAAAGGATACCTTGAAAGTGCTTGGGATACTTTGAAAGAATACCTTGAAAGTGCTTGAAAGGATACCTTGAAAGTGCTTGAAAGGATACCTTGAAAGTGCTTGAGATACCTTGAAAGGATACCTTGGGATACCTTGAAAGTACTTGAAAGGATACCTTGAAAGTGCTTGAGATACCTTGAAAGGATACCTTGGGATACCTTGAAAGTACTTGAAAGGATACCTGGAAAGTGCTTGGGATACCTTGAAAGTGCTTAAAAGGATACCTTCAATGTGCTTGGTATACCTTGAAAGTTCTTGAAAGGATACCACCATGAAAGTGCTTGGGATACCTTGAAAGGATACCTTGAAAGTGCTTGAAAGGATACCTTGGGATACCTTGAAAGTGCTTGAAAGGATACCTTGAAAGGATACCTTGAAAGTGCTTGAGATACCTTGAACGGATACCTTGAAAGTGCTTGGTATACCTTGAAAGTTCTTGAAAGGATACCACCTTGAAATACGCACCTTGTCATATTTCGTGTTTCTTCAACATGTTTTTGTATTTGCTTGTCTTTTTCACTTGATTTTGTATTTTCTTGTTTTGTGTTTTTTTGGCTTGTTTTTGTATTTGATTGTGTTTTGTGTATTTTTTGTGTGTTTATGTATTTGCTTGTGTTTTTGTAATTGCTTGTGTTTTCGGTGTGTTTTTGTATTTTGTCATATTTTGTGTTTTTTCAACATATTTTTGTATTTTCAAAAGGTACCAAACATACACAAAACACAAGCAAATACAAAAGCAAGCTGGAAAAACTCAAAACAAGAAAATACAAAATCAAGTGAAAAAGACACAAAAGACAACCAAATACAAAAACATGTTGAAAAAACACCAAATACGACAAAATACAAAAAACACAGAAAATACACAAAACAGAAGCAAATACAAAAACTAGCCAAACATACACAAAACAAGCAAAAACACGTTGAAAATACATAAACGCACCAAGGTGCTTGGGATACCTTGAAAGGATACCTTGAAAGTGCTTGAAAGGATACCTTGGGATACCGCCGAAGCCATTTAAATGCTAATTTTCATCCATGGTCATAGCGCCACCTAGTGACAACAGGAAGTTACTGGCCCTATCCTTTTAATAAATACTCCTAGGAGGTTAATCAGATCCGATGAAGAAGAAGTGTCTCAGAATTGTGACTTTAATCTCAGTACCCGGCCCAGAGGTGGCAGTACCGAATTAGACAGAGAGTGACAGACAAGTTCTGGGGCGGGGCCTAGGGTCACACGGTTGCACTTCAGGCACATTTCTAGTTGTATATATGTTTCCCCCCTTTTCCCTAGCACCACTGCCAAAGAAAGACACCAAAGCCTCAGAGTAAGTTTTTATTTGAGATTTATAATGGTATTGGACTTTTAAAAAATGCATGTACAGTATATACAGTATTTTTTTAAATATGTGAAACTACAATTCTCCTCAGGGGTCTTGGAATTACAGTCAGTCCTCCAGAAGAGGAGGCTAGCAGAAGAAAAGGTGAGACATATCACCTCATACCCTGGCATATAATATTTATAGTAATATTATGTGTTATCTATAGTAACATAAATTATTTATTTATATTATTTAGGTTTTACCAACTTATTTATTCACATTTATGGTGGTATTTCTTCTTTGTGTGTGCCTTAAGAGGGTAAAATACCCTACCTAGGGGAAGTAGGTACAGAGGAATTCCTCATGAAACTCACCTCCCAGATCACTGAAATGGTATCAGCAAAGATTACCCACGGTAAGTGTATGTTATGGACCATTCTGTTCATGCACTTAATATTCAAGTATTTGATTTTAATTTGTGAGATATAAAATCTAGTTACAATTTACTGTACTCTTTACTAGAAATACTGAGCAATGTTAGAATATCCAGAAGGGAAACTAAAAAGAGCTGGATTTACAGTAACAGGCCTGACTTGATTTAACCAAACAGTTTTAATTGGGTCTACAATCCAAGCTTAGAGTAACATAATCAGGCTTATATTAAAGTAATGGCATATGTTATTTTAGCTTGGTTATATTGATTAAATGTTCAAATTTAGTGTATAGTACAGTAGTAGATATCCAATTTAGTTTAGCCTATGGACAAATAAACCCAGGAGGTTGTTTCAGCTCCAGAGGCTAGCTGTTGGACACTGGCTGTCTGTAAATGGTAAACACTCAATCTGCATGTACAACTAATATCCAGCACTGGGTACCCCTTGTGTTAAGGTGGTTTATATTCAGTGTCAAATGATTAATTCTGTCGCTATCATTCATGCAGCAAGCTAACTGTGACCAGATAACACACTGTAGTTCACCCAGAGGCAGACCTCTCTCTTAAATCACCTGGTGTTATCTATGGTTAGAATAAAAATCTAAAGGTTGCCCATCACTTTGCTAAACTTGACTGCCTTTTGAAAGCTGCCATGAATGGTTTTTGCTAGTTGCTAATGCTAAATAATAATTATGCTGAATACATTGCTTCTGTTAAGTGTTGTGTTACGTGCCTGTCAAGTTTGGTTGCATTCAGTGAATTAATTCGGAATATTCAAGAATTGTGAACATGTTGTTTAATCTGAATGCTTTAGCACTTCAATTCTTGGATAAAAATCCAATAGATTTGAGGTTGACACCAAACTTGACAAAGGAGTTCCTTTCCCGTGTTTGTTTTTCAGCATGTTTTGCTTTATCCACCAGTGTAACCCTCTCATTGCTTCATACAGACATAATTTCTTTACAACTTTTACATCCATCAGTTTAGTAATCAAACCAATTACATGCTCACGCAATCGTTAATTTGTTATTCAGACAGCTTACAGAATCATGAAGTGCTCCAGTGGATGAAATCTTGGCCCAAAACTATCAGTATGTATCCCAGGTGCATCAGCTTCATAATTAATATACATTTTTCCATTGAGACATTTTTGTAGCATCACATGGCTCAGTGGATGACTTCCTTTTACATACAGGAAAAAACATGTATTATATATTACAGTCACAACAGTTTCCTCTTTTTCTGTGTCAGCATTATAAAAAACGTCCTTTTCATGCTGTCTGTGCCCCTTTATACCTCCTCATGCATCACCAATACCATGTTTCTATAAGGGATTTCAAAATGATTTTGAAATGACTGGAATGCATGCTCACAGACAGACATGTATGTGGAGAGCTCAGATAATAAGTGTTATCTGTACTGTAGCCTTTTCTTTTTGCATGTTGTTGCAATACTAACAGAGTCATAGCAAAGCATTTAGAATGAAATGATTGTTGTGGATTTTTTTCTTTATCTCAAAAAATATCTAACTTTTTTTAAGTAAAATTTAAAATGATATAAAATGGTAATGATTTACATTACCAAGTAAATAAAGCACCAGTAGATGTCAGCAGAGTCAGTTATGGCTTGAAATGTGACAGCCAAGCTCTGATAAACTGAGTGGCGCGTGGAGTATTAATAACTGCTACCAAATTCATCTCGAGCAGAGTACCGTATGATAATCCCTTCCTTTGCTGTAACATCGCGTTTTTATGGTACATGCTGTAGCTCTTTGCACAACTGACTCGTCTTCCTCTGATTGTCTTCCGTCATCCTTGATGCCCCAGCTTCCTTACGCGTACCAGGTGTTGACAGTGATGATGAGACCAAGACCCCTTCTCCATCACCTCATCACGGTCGCTCTCGTCCTCCTTCCCTCATTGCTGACTCCTCCTCTGAGTCTGATGAGGGGGATGCTAGGGGAGAGGTGAGATATAGAAAGTGTGAATTTATTTTTTTGAGCTCAGTGTTTGTATTGGTCAAAGGAAATGTGATACAATACAACATCCCAGCAGTGTTGTGTTTCAGAATCAGAATCAGGAATCCTTTAATCGTCTCACAGTGGAGAAATTTACATTGTTACAGCAAAAGGTGGACAGTGCATTTTTGTTGAGACTACCTTCTTAGTTATTTGTATGTTGACTCATTTCTATGGTACATTACCTTGACATGCATAAAGGATAGATTCCCATTCCCGTGCAATGAAACAGTTTTGCTTGGTGTAATAATTCATCCTGTTCACACTGGCTAAGAGATTCCTCACTAATGAGCATATTCAAATGTTTATATGAAGCTAATATAAGGCTTCAGCAGTCTATTTTAGACGAATGACTTTGTAAATGTGTATTTACAAACAAGTGCAAATTTGGAAAATAAAAATTGAATCTCGCTAACTTCTCATATTAACTTCAAATACACTTTTGAATGAGAACTGCAGATTTTGCCCCCCATATCTTGAAGGGATGAAGGGATGCATTAGGAAGGGTCTGTTAATGGCGAGTATGAACAGGATGAAGCTAAAAAGAATGTGCAAGAATAAGCAGATTCACAGAATACTAGATTTATATAATGTTATAGCATTTTGTGAAAACACGTCTGCGGTCATTAATATTCATATTTTTACAGATGTTTGACATCTATGTGGCAACAGCTGACTACAACCCCACCATTGCAAGCAAAGAATCCATCTCTCTAAAGGTGGGACAGTATGTTGAGGTTTTGGACTCAGCTCATCCACTCAAATGGTTAGTCCGGACCAAACCCACCAAAACTACACCCTCCCGCCAAGGCTGGGTCTCACCTGCCTATCTGGACAAGAAACTAAAAGTACGTCTTAAAACTATAGCCACGGATCCACCAACATAACATCTACAATTTAAATTCATTGTCTTGAGGCCTCTGAGCATTTTAAAAATACTAGTAAACATGTGTTTTCTTCCAGCTCTCTGCTGAAGACCTTCCAGAGACGAGTGTAGAAGAGCTGTCTGAGGGTGAATACAAAAAGAAATTACTGTAAGTAAAGCATACTCACTATGCAAACACTGGATCTAAAGGACGTATCATAACCAACTATTATTTCATGTATGTAGCCAACTGATCCAAGACCTGATAAATGGTGAGTCAGAGTTTGTAAAAGAGGTAGACTTCTTTACCTCTCATCACCTGAAGCATGCAGACAGCCCTGATGCCCCGCCTGATGTCAGCAGCCAGAAGGATGGCATATTCAGGAACATTGATGATATCAAGTCCTTCCATAGCAAGTAAGCCAACCTTTTGATGGGTTTTGTTCATTTTAGTCAGATATTTGAAGAAAGAAAGTCAAGAACATCTGTATTCTATACCTGGAGAACAAACGACCGTAAGATTTTCAATGCATTCATTTCCTCACAAATATTGTTTTTAGGGCATTCCTGCCAAAGTTGAATGGCTGTGACACGGACGATGATGTAGCCATGTGCTTCCTGAAGCACAAGGAGGGCTTTGAGAAGTACCTCCAGTATCTTATTGGTCAGGGCCAGGCTGAATCTGCTGTCAGCGACAAGATGGTCCACCGCTTCTTCAAGGTAACGCAAACAGCTGTTACTGGCGTACTGTGGGATGTTCAGTGTGCAAGTAATTTGTTTTTCCAGCCTAATTAAAACTGTAATTTGTATTTACTTCTATATACTTGTATTTGTTACCTTGTAAATATGTGATCATTAGAGGACCTTGCACCAGTATAATCATTTGAATTTAAAAATCTTCCTTTCATTACATCGTAGGCGTACACTGAGAAAGTGCAAGCCAGTGCAGACCCTGCAGATCCCCCTGTACGCAGCATCAATGCCTGCCTCCAACTACCACTGGAGAGGATTCAGAAATACAAGGCTGTCCTCAAGGTGACAGCTTTGACACACAATATGCACAAACTCTTATGAGGTTCGGTTCTCTGTGGCCGTTTTATTGAAATCCCTTCCCCCAACACCTTCAGGAGCTCATTCGAAACAAGGCAAGAAATGGCCAGAACTGCTGCCTGCTGGAAGAAGCATATGCCATGGTGTCTGCACTCCCTCAGCGCTCTGAGAACACCCATCACGTCTCCATGATTGAGAACTATCCTGCCACACTGGAAGTGTTAGGAGAGCCAATTAGACAGGTAGCTGGAGTCACTGTTGCATCTCTGATTAGTACTGCGATTAGAGGCTTGACTGTGTTTATTCGATTGTTTATGTATATTGATTCCCCCCCCCCCCTTTTTTTTTGGAAACCAGGGACCTTTCCAAGTGTGGGAAGGGGCTCCAGGAATTAGGACGTCCTCTAGAGGTCACCACCGCCATGTCTTCCTGTTTAAGAACTACTGTATAATCTGCAAACCCAGGAGAGACAGCAACACTGATACACAAGCATATGTTTTTAAGAACATGATGAAGGTACGACTTTTGATACAATTACATTTCATTCATACATAATTTATTCTTTGCTGTCATCTTTCCTGATCAGCAGCCTAAACTGTGTTTTCTGTATTCTTCGTCCTGTTGCAGCTGAATAACATTGATGTGAATGAGACAGTGGAGGGTGATGACCGTGCCTTTGAGATCTGGCATGAACGTGAGGACTCTGTGAGGAAATACACCTTGCAGGCCCGAACTGTTACCATCAAGAACTCATGGCTGAGAGACCTCAGAGAACTGCAGCAGCGATACAGCATGCCTGCATGGAGTGAGTGTAACACACACGTAATCTAACGTTTGCCTGTATGTTATTCTCTCTTTTAACACTTAGAACTTTCAAACATGACCTTTCATGATTAATCTCCCTTTACAGGTCCTCCTGACTTTGATGAAATCCTGGCAAACTGCACAGCAGAGCTGGGACAGACTGTTAAGCTGGCCTGCAAAGCCACTGGAGTACCCAAGCCTGTGGTCACTTGGTACAAGGGTACGCCATTTACACCATGTTTTATAGATAGAATGTTTGTAGACTAATGGAGAGTAATGGCACATGCTCTTAACCACTGAGTGACAGACTAACTTTGTATACAAACAGTATCTGAGGCCACATGTGCTTCATCAATGCATCGGTTTACTTGTTTAATGTAGATGGCCGTACTGTGGAGGCAGATCCTCATCACATCATCATTGAGGACCCTGATGGTTCCTGCACACTGATCTTGGATAACATGACAGCGGAAGATTCCGGCCAGTACATGTGCTTTGCCACAAGCCCAGCTGGCAATGCCAGCACTCTTGGCAAGATCACAGTTCAGGGTAAGTGGCATACAGTGTGATTGTACACAGAAAATATCAGTAATGGGTCATACTGTACTCAGAACTTTTTGAAATGGGCATATATTATATTTTTAAATGTTTCTTGTAGTGCCTCCTCGTTTTGTGAATAAAATGAGGAATGCTACATTTGTTGCCGGTGAGGATGCTCAGTTCACCTGCATCATACAGAGTGCCCCCAGCCCCAAGATCAGGTATGCACACATCAATGAAATTCGGGAGGTTCTATGAAACTTCCATTGCCCTGTGTGCTAACCTCATCTTATCTTCTCTGGCTGTGTGTCCCTGTTTATGATCAAGGTGGTTCAAGGATGGCAGGCTGCTGACTGACCAGGAAAAGTATCAGACCTACAGCGAGCTCCGTAGTGGGGTTCTGGTCTTGGTAATAAAAAACCTGACAGAGAGAGACCTAGGACACTATGAGTGTGAGGTTGGTTGACAATAAAAAAAATCATAATTTAATCACAAACTTCATTATAGTGTTATTTTAAACAAATATGTATGAAATTCTGCATAGAATAACCAGTCAATCACTTTAATTTGGCCTTGTAATTGTGTTTGCACCCAAGGGCTGACTCTAAGTCATCTTAAGGACTCTAAAAATATATTCCCTGCTTTTTTTTAGTTGTCCAACCGTCTGGGCAGTACCAAGTGTACTGCTGATTTAGTTCCACCCTCTGCTGTGGCTCGCACTGGTGAGCAGGCCATCACTATTGAAGGTAGGAACACTGGCTTTGTCCGTACAAAAGGAGACTCTCTCTAGACTCTTTGTATAAAATGCAAATTTTTCAGGTTCTGAATAATAATGCTTGTAATGCAAGTTGATGTATCTTATACTCTAGATATGTGATTTTTTTTCTCAACTCTAGCTTTAAGAATCTTATATTGTCTATTTAATCTAATTTATTCTGCTTCTCCCTGTAGTTACTGAGCAGGAGACTAGAATACCAAAGAAAACTATCATCATGTAAGTATGAACAGGCTAAAATTATTATCATATCTAACAGATAATTTATCAACATCAAGAATCTTCAAAGGTATTTGTCTTTAGGATCCTCTGCCATTGCATGCTTTGTGATACAGATTCACTGAATGTTGTATTTCTGGCCTTGCTGTGTGGTTATTGCCTCCGAAAAGTTAAAATGAACTTAAAGGCAATTTGGAGCACCTTTGTAAGTGTGTGTACGTCTCTCTGTGGCCACATGTATGCACTGTTGTGTGCTATTTAAAGCCTGAGGGCAAAGGATTCTATCACAGGGATGAGGAAAGGATGGGCTGTCTTCACCATGGTGCTGGCTTCTTTAACTGGCAACTTTATTATCGGAGCTCCTCACACAGCAGTTACACTTCTTAATGTAGCGACGCACGACATGCGGCGCAGCACGCTTACGGTGGCATGTGCTGACTTGGCATCAGACTTTCCTTTCTAGTTTTTGGAGGCAGCTGGTGCTGGTGGCTCATGAGTGGCAGTTTAAGCCCACCAGCTTCAATCATCAACTGCATGCAGCCTGGTACTTTGTACGGAAGGTTTTTATCTCCAATAATGTCTGTGTTGTCTCTTTCTCTTCATGTCAGTGAGGAGACTATAACCACTGTGGTGAAGAACCCACGTATGAGGAGGCACAGGTCCCCCGGCTTGAGTCTCGCTGGAGTCCACCGTTCGGAGACCTCCACCCCAGAGCCCCCTACAGCCAGGCCAAGGAGGATGCCCACTCCAAGAAAGACCACCATCCCAACCCTGTATGTCACTGAACCCGAGGGAGCTGAAGCCAGGTCCATGGAGAGCAAACCCAGGTGGGTTGAGGTAGAGGAGGTCATCGAGTATAAGGTCAATAAATCCCCCAGGCTGCTCAGAAGAAGAGGCATCTCACCAGCAGGGTCTGATCGAGCATCTACTCCCTCCAGACCCAAAAGGTCTCCACCTGAAAACCCAAACGCTAACAATTCCAACAACAAGCTGGTGGAGCAGGCCCAGCTGCAGGGAGACGTCGGCAACCCGCCACTCTCCTGGGAAGAAGAGGAAGGTGATGTTACCTCTGATTCTGTCTCTGAAATCACCGGAGAGCCGCATGAGCTCTCATCTGTCCTCACTCCAGCTGGGGGGGACAGCGAGGACCTGGATGATCAACAAACTGTCATCTTTGAACCCGATGATGAAGATAATGATCCCAACTCATTCGGAAAGAAGGAGTCTCACATTCTGACACAAGGAGGCTGTGTCCTGACCCTCGAAGACTTGGAGGATTACGTCCCAGAAGAAGGAGAAACCTACGGCTCCTTCCACACCTGCAACCCTGCTGCAGAAAAGCCCTGTGAGATCTCTGTGCTCCAGAGGGAGATCGGCGGGTCCACGGTGGGACAGCCGGTGCTCCTCAATGTGGGGCGGCCTGTCGTGGTCCCGAGGCAGAGGAGCGGCTTCTTTGGTCGCTTCAGGGAGCATCTTCCCAGCAGCCTTTTCTCATCTGCTGTCCCCCAAGCCAGCGGAGCCCGGCCCAGGATCGAAAGGCACGTCCCCATCCAAGTGAGCCACGCAAAACTGGAAGTGAAGCCTTCATACTCCTCAGAGGTGCAGAGAGTTGAGGGTGGGCAGCAGAGCTTTAAAACCAAAGTGTCAACTCAGACCTACGGCTACACATCAGTGGGCGATCCAGTCACCCTTCAAATCAGTGATAAGCTATATCAGAAACAGTAGGAGCAATTTGGTACCACAAACCCTCTTAGTCTTAAATGGGGACATTTCTACTTACATGATGAATAGGACATATCCTAACCTGAAGTATATTTACTGCATTTGACAGACCATTCCATTTTGAAGCTGCCCATCAGAAAATTGGCTCAGAGTCTTTTTCTTGACAAGTGGTTAGTCAGATGGTCTCTTTTAGATGAGGCGAGTTGGAAAATGTAGGTATAACTATGTTTGTACCATATACACGGTGGACAGGAACTGACAAATTAAGGTTTCATCAACTGTTGAGTTGAATTTTGTAAAAAAAAAACAAAAAACATCACGTTTCACTTACACACATATGAAATCGTGAGCCTTGACCCACTGATATTAACTGATTGAGGTATTATCATTAGTGGTGACTCTTGCTATATACATAAACACATTGTTATACAGTATATTTAGGTATATATATTTTTTCGGTTTTACTTTTGTACCTTTCAAGAAATGTTGCCTTTTGCAGTGCCACAGATTCCTGGAGCAGCAAATATTGGAGCTAAGGACTATTAATGAGGTCATGCCTACATGTTTCTTCTTCAGCATTACTAATCAAGTTAATATAAATGTGCAACACTGATTATGTAAATTAACAACAGGACTTTGGTGATCCATGGGCTGTTGTTTAAGTATAATCACAGATGTGCAGCCAAACTATAGTTAGTTTGGCAAACAGAAGTTCTCTACTACATGTTTGTGACGATTTATTGGTGAGCAGCTTATAAAAAGGTTATGAGATCACTTTGTTGTGATATGGCGCTATAGAAATAAAATTGAATTGAACTGAAAAAGGGCATTTCTACAAGCAAATCACTTGGTAGGTGAACCGACCTGTTTAACATCAGATCTGTATTTGACTGCATTTGAGTCATTTGTTTGTGAAACATGTTTCTACCATTCATTGTGAACTGAATGTTAACATTTCAGACATGTTCGTGTCAGTTAATGCAGTGCAATTACCTGTGAATTCACAGAATATCACAGGGATATTCATATGAAAGTGATACATATTTAGATGAGTGACTGCATGTATTTGCTTTTCCAAAGCAGATGTGTTTATCCAGAGTAAGTGTTGTATTTGATTGCAAGCAAAATATGTACCATGTTCTCAATGCAATTTAAAACTTGACTAGAACACAGTAAATTCCCCCTTGAAGATTTGTGGTGTTTGTGTTGTTTTTAAAAGGTTGTTTAGTCCATTACAAAGATCATGTTATGTATTACTATTAAAGCACTAACAGATTGTAATAGTTTGTACTGTACATGTGTAGTTTTTGGAAACATGTTCGAGTACTCCCGTGTTAAATCTGAATTAAATAAATGTACTGCAAATAATAACTATGGCCAGTTTCTGTCACAATTTTTCCAGTATTGTACCATTTATTTAAGTTTTAACAGACAACATAGATATACTGCTGGATGTTTAATGGACATATGGTATACATGACATTTTTCCACAATGAGCACATTATTATATGAGCGTTAGAGGTTAAGTGTTCAATGACAAACCAGAGGACTGCATGCATCAAAATGAGTAGGATTTAACATTTAATTACTGTATTTCTTTATTAATTGTTATGGAAAAAAATAAACATACCAAATTACCTATGGGTCCATAAATACTTATGGACTTTCAATTTTACAATTGAAGTATAAGGAGATTTGTGTGCTTGATTCTAAGTAATAGAATAAAAAAAACATGCGATTTTATTTTGGTTCAAAGTTAAAAACTTACTTTGTTGGAAATCAAAACAGTCCAATGAATGGCATTTCACTGTACAGGTGAAGCTGCAAAATAATAGTTACAAAATGTAAAAAGTTTACAAATACAAACTGTAAAATAAATAGTAAAATTGTACTGTTATAAAGTAGTATTTTCTACCTCTATCATGGTGTAATCCTACTTGAGAAAAACAGTAGGATATTTATGGTTATCAAGCAAACCAAACTTTAATGGAGTTAGCACTTCTGTTGCAATTTACACAAAAAAGGAAAAGTAAAGCATTTACCAGAAATGGAATGGTTTTATTAATTCAACTGTACTGTACTGACTTGCATGTACCCTTTGAAAGTAAACAGCCAACATGTTCTCCAGAAATCAGCTGTGTAACGCTGACGTTTCAGATGAGTGTGTGTGTGTTTACATCAAACTCTCACTGTGTCTCCCACTAGTACATGTCACTGTCTCTAAATCTTATTTCACCATCAACACACTGTGACTTGTTACACGAAAAAAAACTCAAGCGTTAAGAATAGCACTCACTGTCTCAAACAAATATCCAGAAACTTTCTTTTTCGTACCCATACCAGTTTATGTTAGGCCAGGTTGGTGCGAGGACAAAGCTGCAAGCTGTACATCTGTGTTGTGTAAACCCTGTCCAACAGATCTTCCTGCATACTACGACAGTCATATCAAGTAAGCATTAATGGAGTATTTGTTTTCATACAAATAAAAATAAAGATATGGAAAGCTATTTCTGTGAGTAAAAATGTTTTCTTCCACTTTACAGTATAATAATGACTACTTCTAAACACCATGTAAAACAATCTGTACGTATTTGTGTATCCGCTAAGGGATGTTTTGGTTTTGTCTGAGTTTCACAGACCATCATCTGAGGGAATGTTCACGACTGGCATGTAGGTCTGTGGTTCTTTGAGGAGTGGCTGGACGAGACTATGCTGCGGTCTCCTATGAAGACATGTTGATTTTCTTGACCATATTAATTTCCTAGAGAATGAAAATAAACATTTTGTAATGCTCCCAACACAGATAGGTAACGTTGGTCAGGACATACAGACAAATCTACAACAATGGACTAAGACATTTTAAGCGAGACTACGCAACTTCAGCTGAACAGTGACCACTGTGGTCACAAGAAGTAATTACAGGACAATGGCACATTTGAATTTGCCTTCATTTCCCAAGATCCTCTTGAGACAGTCGCTTTAAAGACATCATGTTTATCTGTGACATGCTGAAATTAAGCGTCTATCTAAAGTTAGCTGCCATTAGCCACATAAGCTAATGTCAGCTTATGCATTATGCATTAAATCAGTGTTTTAATGCGTGTTGATAATCAGATGTAAAAGACTGTGTTCTGCACTGGTAACTCACCTCAAGAAGAGCTTGTTTTAACTGCCCATAAGCATCCTCCAAATTATCATTGATGATTAAGGCGTCAAATACACCAGGTTCTTTACCTAAAGGGAGACATATTTATGTTCAGAGTCATGTTTTTAAAATGTATGTTACATTTTTGCAAACAAACAATAAATACTCACTAAACTCCATCTCCACCTTGGCTGCAAGTAAGCGCTTCTGGAGGCTCTCCTCTGACTCGGTTTTTCTGTCCCTTAAACGTTTTTCCTGAAACAATACAAATCAGCTTCAATGTAGAGAATGCACTAGAGATATGCAGAGGATCCCAAACCTGTATGACCGGGAACCTGTGGTACAAAACAAGCACAGTGTCACACACAGGAACTCCTCTCGGGCAGTAAACAGGTTTTTCCTGCATGTGTGCAATGTGCCAATTAAAAGAAATGCATTTCTTTCTGTGCTTACCAGGACTGCCATGGATGGCGGCTGGATGGAGATGTAGATGGGATTAAGGTCTGTCTTTTTGATGTTCCTCACACCCTGCATGTCAATGTCAAGTATACAGATGAGGTTCTTGGCCTGGACGTCTTGCACAGCAGCTCTACTCGTCCCGTACATGTTCCCAGAAAACTCTGCGTTCTCAATGAAATCGCCTTTGTCAATCCCCATCTGCATCACCTCCCGGTTAACATAATGGTAATCTGAAACCAGAAACAGGAGACACGCAGAATACAAATAAAGAAAGCTACAACACGACTGACTCAAAAAGTGGGATTTGTTGTTACAGTGGTTGTGAAAGAGGAGGAACATGCTGTACCTTTGCCATTCTCTTCTCCAGGTCGAGGATTTCTTGTTGTATCTGAGGGTCGATAAGACATTTATGTCATAGTCTGTAATTCTTTTGAATATATACCTCAAACCATTAATCAATGAATCCATTAGTCAATCAACAGAAAAGCCAGTATCCAATAATCATCATAATCGATTTAGGGCTGCAGCTAACAATTATTTTCATTGTGTATTGATCTGCCATAATCAATTCATCCGTTAAATGCTGAAAAATAGTGTGTTTGTGTGTGTGTGGGTTCACAATTTCCTAAAGCCCCTTAAGTCCAAAATGCAAAAATATTCAGTTAGTTCAGTATCACATAAGACAAAGAAAAAGCAGCAGATCCTCACATCTGAGCATTTTTGCATGGAAAAGGACTCACATGGTTGTTAGAATAGTTGCCAATTTATTTTCCATGGATTGATCAATTAATAGACTAATCATCATAAAAAATTTAAATTCTCTGGGTACCACTTCTGAAATGTCAACATTTGCTGCTTTTCTCTGTTTCACATTACATCATTGTACCTTGGACATTTTTTTTTTTTTTTAACAAAACAAGTTAAATGAAGATTTCAACTTGGGCTCTGGGATATTGTTAAGATATCCCAGAACGAGTGACATTAAATACACATATGCACTAAATATCCACTAGAACGCATGTTAAATGCTCTGGCATAGACTGGCACACTTACGGGAGACGCTGAAGCCAAAGACATTATCATATTCCGTCATGAGCCTCTTCAGCAGGGTGCTCTTCCCTGATCCGGACGGGCCGCTAAGCACCACAGGCCTGGGTCCAGCCATAGCTTAAAGAGAGGAAAGAACAGCAGGTAAGGCTGGAGGGATGACACATCACATTCATTATAGGAACAAAAGCTGATGGTGCACAAACACGTGGCTTTAAAACAACAAGAGATTTCTCAAGGTGGCAGCAGGTTGACATGTTTAGACAAGCCTCGCCCTGGTGAGATAAACAGCTAAAATGATAAGCAGGCACTTCTCAAAGGCGAACCAAATGACGACGCCAAAAGATAGCAGAGGCCATCAGCTGGTTGGCCAGCCGTGAGGTTACCATGGTGCTGTCGAGGAGCAATTACTCACTAATTGGAGGGCCCTACTCGGCTTGTGATGACGGGAAAGAACAGAGCAGCTAAAACATACAAGAGGCTAAAAGGAAAAACTGCTTTTAATACAGATATGGGCTCATGTTCAGGTAAACAGTGACTTAAAACTGTCTGACTAAATTACCCAGCCATCCGATCACTGACAAACCTATAAGGATAGTACTATACATCTTTGCAAAATAGCTATTTCAGCATCTTAACTTCAAACAAATATGACAATGGGATCGTTTCATTTTGAATATTAAAAGATTTTTGGTTTACAAGACTGTGTCGATGAAACACCAGATTACGTTGAAAAATCAAGCATTTTTAAGAAGGAGTATATTCCAATTCCAAGCATATTGCAAACCTTAAAATGTAACAGCTTCCAAACTTTCAAGACTGTGTACGGACCCTGTAAAGAATAAAGCAACGCCTGTAGCGTTCCTACCTTTCCGCAGTAAGCTCAGAGCAGACAGGGAATGCAAGCAAGCAGGAAGGGTGTGTGATTGTGTGATTGTGTGATGGCAGATGTGATGGCAAGTAAAGCCAGGAGGAGAGGAAGGGGCATGGCCATGTTTACAAACTGGCTGATTTTGTTGCCAGGGTGAATTTAAAATGTTGAGTAGGTTTATCCCCAATGATCTGATATTACACTAAAGACCTGTGTGTGAGTTTCATTTTTAGGCCAAAGGCTGAGACGACCCTCCTGTCTTCTAACTAATGTCTGTGTGATCCTTTCTATCTGTGAAGAAAAACAACTACAAGACTACAGCTAAAAGCTACTATCACTCCTCATGATTATTGTTATTATATGCTTATTACTTACATCGATCAAATGTCAGACAGCTTGGCAATTAGTCCGAAAATTAGGTAGTCCACACAACATATGATCCACCAAATTACAAATAAATAAATGAAAAAAAATCTAATCCATCTATAAAAACAAAACTAAAAGTAAATTGTGCTGGACTTGGACAAGCCTCCGAGATCTTTTATAGCCCAGGTTTATGAGCCTGCTTGTCTCCAGGCAAAGAGAATGCAGCGACGTCATCTTTGCAGGTGCAAATGACAAGTGGCGTTGCCTCCCCGTAAATAGCAACACGGCTAATTAAAGGTGCACGAGTTCCTTTTTCAGAAGCCACAGCAGGAGCCTCAACATTTTTTGGTATTCATTCGGGTATTACCTCGAAAACCCCAAACCCTCCACCACAGGATTTCCCAAAATGATCCATGATTCTATTTGGGTAATTTGCATTAACACGCTGCTACCATATGGAAACAATTACGGCTGTCTGCATACTAATTAATATTTTCATTATTGATTATTATTGTTTTGATTAATGGTTTAGACCACAAAACTAATGATAAATGTTCTCACTTTCCCAGAGCACAAGAGGAACTCTTCACCTTGCTTTTATTGTTTGCTTGTTGATAGATTTACTGCCCATATTTAAAGACGACCTCCTAAACAATGATAATTAGTACTGGAACAACGGAGTCATCAACTATCATAAAGTTAAAGCAAATATTTACAGGTTACAACGATGTTCAGAGTTTTGTTTTCTGTTTCCTAATGTTTCCTTTAATTCGATCATTATTTTGGTTCAGCTGCTGCCAGTCAGACTAAATAGTTTCATTAATAATCACTGAGTAAAAGATGGCCATTTATAATAATTTCTGACATTTTACAGGCAACAACTTATTACAAAAAAATTTAAACTTCTAATGAAAACAGTTAAAACTGTTAGTTGCAACCCCAGTGTGAAACTGGCACAGAGCTGCAAGACAGGAAATGAAAGACACGTAAGTTTACAAATCAGCACGGGCTGACACTGATTTGCAGCATAACGACTAAAACCCCACGTGATTGATATTTGCCTGAAGCAAACTTTAAAGCGCGTGAAATCCATCAGGTCCGGGTACAGTCTGCTAGGTGTTCGCTACGAGAGCTGAAACCGAGAAGTCAGTCGATCAGCAAAAATGTATCCGCTACTTTTCAAGCAAAAAGGCTAAACATTCCCATGAGTCCGGCTTCTCAAATGTAGACATTTAATGCCCGTCGTCGTCTTGTATGTTGTTATATGCAAGTGTACTGAAGATCTCGGGGGAATTTAACTGTTGGTAGGACAAAATAAGCAATTGTCAAATCAAAATGACTCATTGATTCACAGAAAAAACAGGTGGCAGACTAATCAGTAATGAAAATAATCATTTGTTGCAGCCATAGAAAGCACAACATACGTTATGTCAAAACACCAGTGTTGCTATTGTTAGGGCAGTTTACGCTGATGTAAAAGGTGATTTGGGGATTATGCGGGTACATCTTCAACCAGCTCTCCTCCTTGTTCAGTCTGATGATGTGATCTCTTCATTCCAACTCATTTGCTCTTTTTTAAATCCAAGTACGGCCTGCAGAAACTGCAGTGGTTGCACTTTCCATGTTTTATTACTATAGAGTTAGTGTTAAAGTTTACAATCTTGTGCCAGAATGACAGATGAGAACAACTAACTCGGACATTGAAAAGTGCACTTTGCTGACTGTTAGGCGCAACAAAACATTGTGATTTGCATGGAAACACTGAATTAATGTTTTAAGGACGCTCAGCGCAAACTAGAGAAGCATTTCCTGGAGAAAATGTGTGCGATGACATCGTGCATTGATACGGATGGCTAGTAGTTAAAATGTAACTGGCTGAGATGCAGGGGTGGGGGGGCGGTGGGGCTTTAAAACAGAGTTTGTGATTTTATATGGGGTTGAACTTAGTAGCTCACAGTATGACAGTTATCACTGATGGCTCTCATCACTGATGGCTCTCATCTACAAGGAATAACTCACGATTTGGCTCATCACTCAGTCTTGGTAGCATTAAGACTGTTGGGACAGAAATTACACTGACAGCGAGAAGCATTACCGGTTAAACGCCAGGTAACGTTGCATAAACTTAACCCGGCTCTTTGTGAACACACGGGAACCATCTTCCCCTGCAGCAACAAGCCGACTCCGACGCCCCCGAGGGGAATGAATGGCAGTATTTGCCACAGTGACACGGCAGACAGTTCAAGTGTAACAGGAGAGAGACCCGCGGCCTCCTTCCTACCTGAAAATAGCCTCGAGATATATCTCATGTACATCGGGGGGTTAACGTTAGTCCAAGATTTTGGGTCCGTCTCCGGGCGGCTTCCTCCCTCCTCTGCCCTGAGTCTTGAGAGCCATTAGAGAGAAGTGTGCGTCCTGCGTCATCACTGCGGGCCAAAAACAGCAACGCGTCACGCTCACGAGCGTCGGGAATGCGCGCGGCAACACACAGAAACGTGGGCTTTTATTTACTTTTATGAGCAGGCGACGCGAAGGCAGCCGCTTTAAATATATGTGACCCGAGTGGTGGCCGCAGCTATGCGCACGGACGGACGCGCTTATCGCTGCAGCTTTGTTTTTAGGCCGCAGGCTAACGTTAGCTGTATAGCGTAGCTTAGCATAGCTCGAGTGTGTTTGCGCTCGTCACTTAGGTCTGAACATAACCGGAAGAGTTACCGGATTATTTTCGGTGGTCAAATCAAACACTGCCGGGAGGAAACGCGCTGTTCTGGTCAACACAGGGGAAGTTAAATTTACCGCACCCCCCCCCCCCCCCCGGATGAGTGGATGCTGAGGGCCTGACCAGTGGCGCTGCTCGTGTGCTAGTGTGGCTAAAGTCCGCTGGTTGAGCTAACGAGGCAACGGTCTTCAAAGTAACTGACTTAAAAAATGTTTGGTTCCTCAAGATCTGGAGGGGTCCGAGGGGGCCAGGACCAGTTCAACTGGGATGACGTGAAAGGCGACAAACACAGAGAAAATTACCTCGGTAAGCCTTAAAAAAGACAAAAGAAACAACTGGCAGCCAAGTCTGTTATCGGCGCTAAAAAGACGCATTGCTAATAGCTGTCTGCTAACCAGCAACCAACGGAGCGAGACTTAAACTCACAGTTGAACTACACACCACGACTTCGGTACTCCACCTGCTGCTTTTCCACACCTTTCGTTGTAGAGTCCCGCATTACACGATGTCTGGGCTGCTGTAGTCGCTCGGCATTGGCCCTGTTTTCCACTCTACAAGCCGCAGGTCCTGGTTATCTTTGCTCCCTCTGTCCGAGCAGACACACGTCGCACACGCAGCCGTCAGCTTGCCAAACAAGCGCCACGCAGCACCCAGAGCAGCTGTGGCATAAAAGGACAACATAGACTTTAAGCCAAATGTCGTTCTGTTGGGGTCGGTGACTCACAAGGCTGGGACGCGACCCAAAATGTGTGTATTGCAGAGTGAAATATTGTCAGAAGTCCATCTCGAAGCAGAATTTAATTTGAGTCAGTGAGTCAGTATCTTCAAACGTCAACATCATCACGGAGCTGCAATGATCAGTCAACCTACAAAACAAAATGACAATTGATCGAGCAAATATGCCAAATGTCTGATGGTTCCAGCTTCTCGCATGTGAGACTTAAATGTCTTTGGGGTTTGGACGAAACAACGCTTTTGATGGGCTCTCTGAAATTGCGGCAGATGTTTTGTAGGCAAAACAATAAATGACCGAATCCAGAAAATAACTGGCAGATTAACTGACAATGAAATGTTTCGTTTCAACCGTACGACATCATGAGATTGAAGATTTGAAGTGACCGAAAACTGAGCTGTACAATGCAGTAGAAATAGCACGTACAACCGCTCTCAATTCTTCTGTCTCGTCTCCAGGGAACTCTTTGATGGCACCGGTAGGACGATGGCAGAAAGGCAAAGATCTGACATGGTACGCAAGAGACAAAAAAGGCAGAGCGGCTTTGTCCAAAGAGGATGAACTTGCTGCCGTCAAGGCTGCAGAGCACGAGGCTCTGATGGCTGCCCTGTACGTATAACGTCCTCTACAAGAAGTGGCTGACAAACACAAGTGTGGGCCAACAAAAATCAGTCAATGTATCTTTTCCATTCTCCATCTAGAGGGCACAAGAATATGAAGAGGCAGCCAACTGGAGTGACCAAAGAGGTATGTCACTTTGTTGTCATACAAAAGCCCATGAACATTTTTAAAGAACTTGCCCTCAGTAAAACGATTGCATTGTCCTAATTTTGATACCAGGACCTTGCAGATGTTTGCAGGAGGGAAGAGGCTGATGGTGAAGAGAGAAATGTGGACCGTGTCTCCGGCTTGGGGAGCTCCAGGTGATTTATTTTTTTATTAAGAACGTTGTCAACTTCGGGATATAACACACCAATATACAAAGCGACCAAATAAAATGAAGCAGCAAATTTGAAAGGACAGTATGTGTAGGAAAGAAAAAACTGCAATGGAATGTAAAAAATAAATAACACTTTATGAATATACATATAATTTACACAGAAAGTACAGAAACCACCATGGAAATATGTTAAATAATAGTGTTTTAGTATTTCTGACCATTTGTTTATTCATTTTGAATATTCTCTTCATATGTAAATACACTTTCAGAAATTTAAATGCCTGCCACCTTTTAGGTTTTCAGTTCATTAAGGCCCTACTTTTTAACGTTTGTAAGGTTATCTGAAAATAGTTTGTTTTACAGCAAACGACATACTGGTAGGAAAGATGGCTATTTAGTCTCTGCCTTTCAGTGTTCTATTTTCGATCTGTTCAAGCTCATTCACATGTTCCTCTTGACATTTAGGTGGCGACAAGAAAGCCTTTTATCTTAATGCAGTGTGATTGTAAAGCGTTTTTATAAATGTGTGTTTTTGTCTACAGTGTAGGGTCAAGGAAAATGGTGCTCTCCCAAAAGGAAAAGGAGGCAGCTAAAATGGGCTTGCCAGTTTTTACAGTAAGTATTTTTTTTTGTTTTTTTTTTACCTCACTGGCAAATGTCACTTAAGATGCAGATGTTTATAATGGAAGTGCAGAGCAGTTTGATGGAGGGAATAAATGACCTTTTGAATATCTTTTGCTGGTAGCGAAGTGACTTTAAGAGTTGAGTTTATTTCATTGGATCTACAACTTGATGCAATTATTAAAGAAATACTTTCTTTACAGCACCACAAAACACAGGGTTGTTCAGAAACCTCAACAACAAAGACATCTCAGAGTATAGAAAAGGTGGATGTGGAACAACGGTGAGTATGCATTATATTAGCTGCCACCTAAGATAACTTACAGAAAACCTGTATGATATTTCACACACAAGAAAACATAAAATACTTAATTCTACTGGACAAAATATGATCTTGTATTCCCATGGTTGCTTCAGTAATAATTATCTTTGCTGCTTTTCTTTTTAAACTATGTAGTCATGAGAAGAAAAAGAAAGAAAAAAAGAGCAAAAAGGAGAAAAAGAAGAAGGAAAAGAAGAAGAAAAGGCAAAGAAGAGATTCGTCATCTTCGAGGTCAGATGACAACAGAAAGAGGTCGGTTAATTTCTCCATATAGATCTTATGGTCATTAGCTGAAAAACCCTCTATTTCCAAACCAAATTTAATTATCACAGGCTTCACAGAGGTTGAATTAACTGATGTTTGTATTTTATTGATGTATATTGCATATTTGTTCATGTCACTGTGTCCACCTCTACTTGCAAATTTACAGATTTGCAATGGAACGAAAGCTTTCCTCTGTCAGCACTAGAGGGCACTAAGGCACCGTCCTACACAGAGCATTACCTTTTAAATTTGGGCTGCATGTATCACAAGGCCACAGGTATATCCTGAAAACCAGCTGTGTAGGAGGAGAAGAGGGGGGTTAATTCATGTGCATCACTAATTTGAGTGGTTGAGAGGAATTTTACTATAAACCAACATGGTAGTGTTCAGAATTCATGATGTAAGTTGTTTAAAATGCAGAAGTGTTTCCACACAATATCCAGTTATATTGACTTGCAGGTATCATTGGGTGTTTTTATATATATATATATATAGCAGCTTCCTTTTCCTCGGCCTCCCAACATCTTACCACCACAAACCAATCTTGTATTGTTTGTTTTCTTTTACTCTACAGGCAGAGAAAGGACCACCATCATCATAATCCATCATACCATAGTCAGAGTGGAGCCAGACCCCATGACAGCCATTCAAGGGGGGAAGCAAAGGCTGAGCGACAGCCCTCCTACCCCCATCATCGACAGCAGCGCCATGACACAGACTCCTCTGATGGGGGGCCTCCTGTCCCCCGTAACCCTGTCAGCCACAAGACGGCTCCTGCTGGTGCCACACAAAGCCACAGGCAGCGCCATGACACCGACTCGGACGCCTCGTGGGGGGGGGGGGGGGGGGGGGGGGGGGGGGGGGGGGGGGGGGGGGGGGGGGGGGGGGGGGGGGGGGGGGGGGGGGGGGGGGGGGGGGGGGG